>PVIR01001407.1:0-126499 GCA_004026965.1 Petromus typicus | reverse complement strand
GTGAAAGAGGTAGGTCTAGCTTTAGACTTTGGCAGGTCAAAGTCCAGTTTTTCTAGCACCATTTGTTAAATAGGCTATCCTTCCTCCACTGAAGTATTTGGCTCCTTTGTCAAAAATGAGATAGCTTAGTGTGTCTGGAGTTATTTCTGGATCTTCTAATCTACTCCACTGGTCCTCGGGTCTGTTGCTTTGCTGGTACCATGCGGTTTTTATCACAGTGGCTTTGTAGTATAGTTTCAAGTTGGGGGTCGTAATACTCCCCATCATGTCCTTATTGTTTAGAATTGCTTTTGCTATTCTAAGTCTTTTGTGATTCCAGATAAATTTCTGAATTATTTTCTCTAGATCTATGAAATATGCCAGTGGGAGTTCAATTGGGATTACACTGAATGTATATAATAGTTGTGGGAGTATAGCCATTTTGACAATATTGATTCTTCCAACCCCTTGTTCCAACCAGGAACAAGGGATGTCTTTCCATTTTCTGGTATTTTCTTCTATCTCCTCTTTCAAAGTGCTGTACTTTTCAGAATATAGGTCTTTCACCTTCTTTGTTAGATTGATTCCTAGATATTTCATTTTTTTGGATGCTACTGTGAAGGGGATTGATTCCCCCAATCTCCTGCTCAGTGAATCTGTTGCTTGTGTATATAAAGGCTAATGATTTTTGAACATTAACCTTGTATCCGGCTACACTACTAAATTTGGCAATTAGGTCTAGCAGTCTCTTTGTTGAGTTTTTAGGAGCCTCTAGATAGATTATCATGTTATCAGCAAATAATGACAGTTTAAATTCTTCATTTCCTACCTTTATTCCTCTTATTTCTTTGTCTTGCCTGATTGCTGTGTCTAATGGTTCCAGCACAATATTGAACAGAAGTGGTGAAAGTGGATATTCTTGTCTTGTATCTGATCTTAGTGGGAAAGGTTTCAGTTTTTGACCATTTAGGGCGATGCTTGCTGTTGGTTTCTCATAAATAGCTTTTATTACTTTGGGATACAGACCATCTATTCCAATTTTCTGCAGGGTTTTGATCATAAATGGGTGTTGGATTTTGTCAAATGCTTTTTCCACATCTTTTGAGATGACCATATGGTTTCTGTCCTCGAGTCTGATAATGTAGTGTATTACATTTATTTATATATGCTGAACCATTCCTGCATCCCTGGGATGAATCCAACTTGGTCAGGGTGTATGATCTTCTTGATGACTCTCTGTATTCTGTTTACTAGTATCTTATTGAGGAATTCTGCATCAGTGTTCATTAGGGAGACTGACCTGCAATTCTCTTTCTTGGTTGGGTCTTTCTCTGCTTTTGGAATCAATGTAATGGTTGCTTCCAGAAACGTATTTGGGAATGCTGCTTCCCTTTCAATTTCATTGAAGAGTTTGAGGAGTACTGGTGTTAACTTTTCTCTAAAAGTTTTGTAGAATTTAGCGGTGAAGCCATCAGGCCCAGGGCTTTTTTTTGTTGGTAGGTTTTTTAATTACATTTTCAATTTCACAGATTGACATTGGGGTGTTTAGCATTTTTATATCTTCTTCATTCAACTTTGCAAGTTCGTATGTATCTAGGAATTTATCCATTTCTTCTACATTTTCCATTTTATTGGAATACAAATTTTCAAAGTATGTATTTATTATTCTCTGTATTTCCCCCAGGTCAGTGGTGATTTCCCCCTTTTCATTTCTAGTAGCATGGACTTGAGCCTTTTCTTTTCTTTGTTTGAGAAGGTTGGCTAAAGGTCTGTCAATTTTATTTATCCTTTCAGACAACCAACTCTTTCAATTGTTGATTCTTCTGTATCATTCTCTTAGTCTCCACTGCATTAATTTCTGCTCTAATCCTTATGATTTCCTCCCAAGTATGAGCTCTAAGTTTGCCTTGCTCCTCTTTTTCTAGTAGCTTAAGGTTCAGCATTAGATTGTTAATTTGAGCTTGCTCGGTTTTCCTGATATAGGCATTCACTGCTATGAATTTCCCTTGTAGAACTGCTTTCATTGTATCCCTTAAGCTCCTGTACATTGTACTGGGGTTATCATTCAATCGTAGAAACTGTTTAATTTCATCTTTAATTTCTTCTGTGACCCATTGGTTAGTCAGTAGAGTATTGCTCAATTTCCATGTCTTTGTGAAAGTCTTGGGATTTTTTTTTTCTCTTTATCTCTAGTTTCAAGGCTTTATGATCTGACAGTATACAGGGGACAACTTCAATTCCTTTGCATTTACTTAAACCTGTTCTATGAACTAGCATGTGGTCTGTTTTGGAGAATGATCCATGAGCAGCTGAGAAAAATGTAAATTCCTGCTTAGTGGGGTGAAATACTCTGTAGGCATCTATTAAGTCCATTTGTTGAAGAGTTTGGTTTAGCTCAAGCACTCCTTTATTGATTTTCTGTCTAGTGGATCTTTCTATTTGTGACAGTGAAATATTAAAGTCCCCTACTATTATTGTATTGCTGCTTATCTGGCTTTTCATGTCCATTAATGTTTGTTTTATACAGCTGGGTGCACTAGAGTTTGGGACATAAATATTTAAGACAGGTATTTCTTTTTTTTGGATAGTTCCCTATACAAGAATTTAATGACCTTGTCTCTTTTAATCAGTTTTGGTTTAAAATCTATTTTGTCTGCAAATTAGATAGCTACTCCTGGTTTTTCACAATTTCCTGTTGCATGGAGAATTGTTTTCCATCCCTTTACTTTCAGTCTGTGGCTTTCTCTCTAGATTAAGTGTGTTTCCCGTATGTAGCAGATTGCAGGATCTTGCTTTTTGATCCATTCTGCCAGTCTGTCTCTTAATTAGTGCATTGAGACCACTGACATTAAGGGTTATGACTGATATGGATAGACTTAGGACCATCATGTTTTCCTGTTCTAGGCTATTTTATTCTTTTTGTTCTTTTCCCATCAATTTCTTTTTTGGCTCAATGGGATTACTCTGTTGGGTCTTATGGGTTTATAATTTTCCTTTTTTTCTTCAAGATATCCTTTAGGATATTTTGCAGTGCCAGTTTTGTATGTATGAAGTTTTTAAGATGTTCTTTGTCATGAAAGTATTTTATTTCCCCCTCAATTTTCAGAGATAATTTTGAAGGGTAAATCAATCTGAGTTGGAAGTTGTTGTCCTTTAAGGTTTGAAACACTTCACTCCAGGCTCTTCTTGCAATGAGTGTTTGGGTTGAAAAGTCAGCTGTGATCCTGATGGGCTTCCCTTTGCAGGTGATTTTTTTCCTCTCTTTAGCTGCTTACACTATTTCATTCTTTATTTTCCTGTCTGGAACTTTTATAATTATATGCCCAGATGTAGATTTTTGTATATTTTTGTCCTGTGGACTTCTGTCCACTTCATGAATCTGGATGTTCTACTTTTCTTTGTCTCTGAAGTTTTCTGCTATTATTTGTCTGAACAATTTTTTTATGTCTTTTGTATTGTCTCCTGCTTCCTCAGTGACTCCAATCAACCTTATGTTATTCTTCTTTGAATCATCTAGGAGCTATTGAATAGATTTCTCACAGTCTTTTGTCGTTTTCCATAAATTATGTCTTTCTTGTTCACTGGCTGCGATCATGTCCTCTAGATTTGATATTCGGTCTTCTATAGTGTTTATTCTATTGCATAAACTTTAATTTTCTTTTTTGATTGCCTGGGCTTCTATTTGTAGCTGTTTAAAAGGTTTCATTGCTTTTGCTCTCTCAGATTCTGTCATGTCCTTGATTTCCTCTTTAGCTTTGCTAATCATGCCATTAACTATGTCTGGTATCTCTGTTTTCATCTCCGAAATCAGTTCTGATTTCCATTGTATTAGATCTTCTTTAGTTACCACCTCAAAGAGTCCTGGTGATTGAGTTTCAGATTTCTCCATTTCCCTACCCCCCATATTACCTTGGGGTAAGGAACTCTGCATCTGAGATTTTGAATGTTTCCTCATTTCTGAGCTTTTGTCCCTGCTGCTGTATTTGGCTTTACAGATGTGCTGGGAGATGACTTCTGGCAGCGCGGATCCTCAGTTCTGTCAGGCAGTGGGCGGGGCTTCCTCGAGTGGGTTCCTTCGTCCTCTCCCGTGGGTCCAGTTTTAGTTTAATGCAATTTAATGCAGGTGCCATGGTCTCGTGTGCAGTTCTGCTCCTTGCCCTAAACCTGTATCTCCGAGGCCGGCTGCACATTGCTCACTGGGACGCCTGTGCGTGGTGCCGGCAGAGTCAGCTGCCTCTCCTCCTCTGGGGAGAGGGTGGAAGGGACCGGGCAGCTCCCTAGGTTGCTCTTCTTTCTTTGGCCTTAACTGATATTTGCTCCTGACCTCTTCTATCTAGATTTCTCTGCTGTCCTTCCCCCCACCACCACCACCAAACTGCTGTTTTCATTTTCAAGCTTAAGAACAATTTATGGGTAGGCAGTGGTCTCCAGCTTTTACCTTTCCACCATCTTCACAGAATCCTCCTGATCCCCTTTTAACAGATGAGGGACCAGTACCTACATTCCACAGTGAGCAAACATCAAGCCACAGGGCTGACCACTGTCCTACATGGCTTTGTTCGGCTCACCAGCAACAGCATGGGAAACCCTCCTGCAGGACAATGTGTCCAAACGCACACTGAGACAGTGCACAAGACAAAAACAGAGCTTTCTCCTTTTCAATCACTGTTCTATATAGCTTCATAAAATCCTACTATTATGTCTTCCAAAAGAACATGAGAGAAAATTATTTTTTAAAAAATATACAGGAAAAAAAGAAACTTACTGGATATATCGCTAATAACAGGTCCTAAGTTGTGCAGTGAGAGAACTCAGAAACAGACTTGCAGTACAAAAGGAGATTCTACTGAACGGATATTTTGCATTGTTCCACAGCTTATGAGGAGCCTGAAGCTACAAATGAAGTTCAATTCTAGTATGGGAACAGATGTTGAGATGGAGAGTATGCCTCCCAAAGAGTTATAACAGCTGCAGCTTTTTTTTACACCTTCTTTGAACTAGAAAGTCCAAGAATGAGGCTATCCTGTTAATGAATGATTCTTCTTATGTTAAAATGTAGATCTATAAAATATGCTCCCATTAGAGAATTCTAAGTTTAGAAAAGTAATTGCCTCCCCTCTGAGGTAATGCATTAACCCAGACTCCTAATGACAGAAGAGACCTGCTAGTGGGGGAGAGGAGTCACACACCTACAAAGTGGAAATGTCCTCAGTTCAGCAGTGTTTAATGGCAGTGATCCCAGAGCTGAAGAGTTTCCTGAGTCTATCTTGCGCCCTGCCAAGTCTGCTTTACTTCCCATTTGAACACGCTACATAAAATTCAAGCAACAGAACCCAACCAGGAAGATTTAAGCCTCAGGAAAAATAAAGCTGAAGAGTAATGACTAAAGCAAAATTTAGGCCTCAAGATAAATCATCTGTCTCAGCCTCTTCCAAAGCTTTATCACAGCCACAGTCTACTCAAACGCCAACACAGGCGCCCCGGGCGACTCCAAGCAGCCTAATGAAACAGAACCCAGCCCGCCTGCCTGAACACCAGCAAAGGAGACATTAAGCATAGAACCTGCATTCGGACAAAGACCAGAGCACAAAACCTACATGCTAGAATGTGCTTGTCATAGGAAGAAAATTTAACTTTAAAAATAATTTTCAAAGTTAGTTTATTTTAGCATCATTTTATAAAATACAAAATACATTTACAGTAAAATTTAGCACCTTACCTTAGTCCAAAGATGTGTGATTGCTCATAGTTAAATAAAGAATGAATCTTAGCTTCAGAATTCAAAATGATAAGTCGATCAATTATATCCTGAAATACAGAATGAGACTGTGCTCTATTGAAACCATTCCAAAAAATCAGATCAATAAACATGCATTTGAATTTGTAACTTTCAATGTTTCCTTTACCCTAGAATTACCTGGGAAGTTGTTTTTAAACAGCCTCAGTAACTCTGTACTACCTGGTCAGGTGAGGCCTGGGAATGGAAGATCTGTGTAAAGTCCTACAGTAAATCTTACACTCAGCCAAAGGTGATGGCCACTGATTAGACCCAGCTTGAGAACAGGTGAGCAAGTCCCATGTTAATAAAAATAATAATAAAACTGGCAAAAATGCAAACTACTTTGAAAAACACACGCAGAATCTCCAAGAGTGAAACATGAAAAATGGATCTGGTGCTTCATCTAGCAGGTATTTGAGATGTTGATAATAAATATTCGCTGATCCAAGAGGTTCACACTGATCAATTGTGGACTTTAAAAATATACCCAGGAGCCAGGTTCTACCTAAGAACTACTCACTCTGCCCCAGACCAGGGTTACCCAAAACATTCCAGGGTGTAGCGGCCTCAGACCGGTGAGGGCCAAGGCAGACAGCGAGCAACACCAAGCGGCCACCCGCTGTCTCTGGCACCCAAAGCTCCCTGCCTCGAGGATCAAAGGACTATCTAAGAGCTCTGCTGCACACCCTGATGTGTGCGAGCCGGTGAGACTGACTCATGCTTCCCACTGCTCCTCTTCTGGGCCCAGAAACCTGTCACCTTCCAACCCAAGACCTCTTTGTGGCCAGTGGGGCAAAACAGGGAAGTGTCTGCTAGGGAGAAGCAGGGAAAAGTCACTGTGGACTGGGAAGAAGAGGGGGAGTGAGCATGCAAAGAGGATGGAGTCACGGATAACTCAAAAGTCACAATTGAAAATACTAACTAAGGGGGCCGGGAATATAGCTCAGTGGTTCCAGCGCCTGTCTTGCAAGCGCAAGGGCTTGGGTTCGATCCCCGGTAACCACATAACAATACTGGGTGTGGAGACTCACGCCCAGCAGCAATCAGTACCACATACCACAGTGCTGGGCATGGTGGCTCACGCCTGTAATCCCAGCACTTGGGAGGCAGAGGCAGGAGGATTGCTGTGATGTGAGTTGGAGGCTGAGCTCAGGGCCAGCCTGAACCACAAAGCGAGACCCTGTCTCAAAAAAAAAAAAAGGAAAAGAAAATACTAACTAAAACATGTAAACATGTAAAACATGGTTCTTGGATTGGTTTCCTCAATAACAATTTATATTCAGGACTTCGGAACACACTTGCCGTTCTGCAGTACCTCACAGGAACATGGAAAAGACCCTGGACAAACAGCAGAGTTTAAATCAGCCTTAATGACCTGAGAGGAAGAGACTGCCCTTTCAGGGCTCTGCCGCTGTGGGGTGTGCCCTCTGCCTCACAGAAGGAGCTGCACAGCCGCCCTGCTGACAGTCTCCATCCCCTGCGCTCTTCCCAGCCTCAGCTCCGGGGCTGCCCAAGCCTCCCTCACCAGCCTGGGCCCTCGACCGTCCCACAAGCCATCTGTGGGCACTGAAGGCCAGGCCTGCTGTGTGCTACGGACAGACAGTCTCTACCAATCAATAAGTAGTTTATAAGGACCAGTGTCAGCTGCCCAGAGAGACCTGGAGTTGATCATCTGCCTCTCATCCTCTGCCTCAGGAGGGGCTCAGCACGAGTGCAGTCTCACTCCAGGCCGGTCCTCACTTGCGGGCAGGCCTCAGGAGAGCCGAGGGAAGTCAGCATCTTTCCCAGAAAAGCCAGATTCAGAGCACGTGGCTCCGGAGGGGCGCACTACAGTCCAGTCCGATCTAAGCATCCACAGTGTGAAGAGGTTAGAAAGAACCTGCAGTCCACGCACTGGTGGGGAGCAGGCGGCAGCCACCCAGCAGCGCGAGCTGCTGTCAGAGCACAGCACCACAGAGAGCGGGAGCCTGCCCACAGAGACCTCTGCTCCGGGACGCTGCAGGCATGCCAGGGAAGTGGCATTCTAAGGTAGGGAGAGCAAGGCCCAGCCTTGCAAAGAACAGCTGGAACCAAGGTTCTTTCCACCTTGCTGCCCGGTGGAAGTACCCATCTTTGTATATTTCATCCCATATGTTACCAAAAATTTCCCAAAGTCAAAACAGATTTTAAAAATTCAAGTATTTAGGATTAACAGGGGTTAAAAGTACTGACAAGGCAAAGAGTGTGCTTATAAAAACTGTAATGTGCAAGTGCCCAGAAACAATAGGGAATCCCAGTACCAAATAATTCTTCACTAATGCTGATATGCATATATCTATGAATGTTTAATCCATAAGATAGGGAAGGAAATATCCTTCTAATGGTTTACTGAAATCAGTTATCTAGATGACTTTATGAGTGTAAAACAAGTCTGAGATTAAACAAATACAGGGCAAATATTACCTCGCGGGGCCATAATACATAGTTCATTAGAACAAACCAAGTGCACGGGCTCCTGAACTACACACTCTCCTGAAGCACCCAGACTCATGGAGGAGCAGCTCCGCGTCCCTCCCCACGTGGCCACCCGGAGCTGGGCTCTGCTCTCCGGCCCTCGTGGACGGAGCACTGCTCTTGTCTCGGGTAGGAACAGGGCTGCCGGGTGGTCTGAGCACATTCTCCTCCAGGGGATTTGGGAGATGATAAGCCATGGATAAATAACCGACTGCACCTCTAAAGGCTATCCAGGAATTGTCTGAGGCAAGGTACCTTTTGCTCCACATCTCAGAGTGGACATTCACAAGAGGGGAAACAGAAAGCAAAGCACTCACCGTGACACATGCAGGGACCTCGCGGAGAGAGTACTCGGCTCGGTTAGGAAGCTCTTGGTGGCCCAGCAGCTCATACACAGCAGGGGCAGACAGCAGGCTCACCAGCGCTAGAAAAGACTGTGGGGGGGGCACTGGAGTCAGCACGTTTCCCAGGGGGCATGACTGGGGGCCATGTTTAGGGAGTCCACTCAACATGGGATCCTGCATACATAACGAGAGCACGGCCACAGCCCACAGCACAGGATGCAGCCACTGTTAGCAAAAGTATGTGAGAGTCAGCAAACATCTCTGAGTGCTGTGCAGCTCTGGAAAAGTATGGTTCTGATCAGAAATTGGGAGGGAAGAATCCTTCTTATTTTTTGTGCCATTAGATCTTAGAAGTATAGAAAGTACGAAAGACCAGTACTCAGGGACCCAAGGGCAAGATCATAAATTCTCGCCCTCATGGCATGAGCTCATCTCATGATAGGTCTGCTACAAAGGCGACACCCCGCCCCGTGTCATTGTCAGTTTTACAAAGCTCAGCTCTTCCTGCCACAGCCTGCTCACTTCCTCTGGTGTGATCTCAGCGAGTCACTGTCTCCATGGACTCTCCAAGCCCCGTTCTCTTCTTTAAGGAGCCAGCCAGAGGCTGTCCTCAGCCCTGCTGTCCCCTGGCTGCTGCACCAGCGCCAGTCTGGCCTGCAGGTTCACACTCACACCTTCTGCTGCACCTACAGCTCTGCGGCAGCAGCTCCTGCACCCGCCTGCCTCATCCTACTGACAGCACCTCCACCATTCCCACCTCGCTGACTTTTCTGAAGTTCTCCTCCATCATTTAGACTCCAATAACTCCACTTACTTCTAAAAGCTTTGATTTTGACCTATGCTTTTATCTTCACCTACATCGTATTAGTTCATTTGCAACTGTAAATATTTTGCTTGTGTTTTTTTGTTTTTAACTACTAGTCTCAAGCCGGGGATTTAGCACAGTGGTTCCGGCTCCTGTCTTGCAAGTGCAAGGGCCAGGTTCAGTCCCTGGTGACCACATACAGTACTAGGTGTGGAGATTCATGCCCACCAGCAATTAGAACCACATACCACAGTGCAGGGCGTGGTAGCTCACGCCTGTAATCCCAGCACTCGGGAGGCAGAGGCAGGAGGATTGCTGTGATGTGAGTTTGAGGCTGAGCTCAGGGCCAGCCTGAACTACAAAAAGCAAGACGCTGTCTAAAAAAAAAAAAAAACAAAAAAAACTACTAGTCTCAGAAAATTTTCAAATCAAACAAAGTGAGAATTTTCACGAAAATGAGAAAACTAAAATTTGGACCAGGCATGCCAGTACATGCCTGTAATCCTGAAATGAGGAAACTGAAGCAGGGTGAATTGCAGCAAGTTCAAGGCCAGCCTAGGGTTCGTGGTGAGGACTCTGCTCAAAGCAACAATGACTTGAAATATGAGGAAATAAAAGAATATTCAATCCATTTTTGGATTTAACTCATGGGAAAAGTTCGTGTCCAGGTAAGTAGAGCAGTGTGGCTGAACCACCTACGAGAAGAGTAGCAGCAGGATTCACCTAGGTTTCCTTATATTCGACTGCTTCCAAGTCCGGATATAACCTTCAGAACTGACTTTGCAGCGCCCCCTTATTCTACCGCCCTTATCTGAAAACCAGAAACTGGAGTCTGCTTTGTACCTCCTGCGGCAACCCAAACACGGTGACGTTCGTTAGCAGACAGCAGCAAGTGTATGGTGAATGCGTTTCTCGCACAGAGCTTTATTACAGAAGCACTTCTGGACAAAAAACGAACTCTCATTACGTTTTCTTTTAGGTGCCCACATTTTCCTCCAGAATGAAATGCTCTTGACAATGAAGATGGAATTTCCAGCCTACTCTAAGAACATAATTCATACATGAAAGAAGATATTGATTGCCAGGACTAACATTATAAAAAATAACGGCTAAATAAACAGAACTACCTTACTGCCCTGTCCGTCAGATGCCTGTGACAGAGAGAAGAGGACTCTCAAAGGATGCGCTGAGGAAAGGGGAGGCAGGCAAGGGGTGCAGGTCAGTGAGTGGCAGCTTCCCGGCCACCCGGGGACCACTGGACTGATCAGTCACTTAGCGCTAGTGTGGGCAGGAAGATAATGATTAAGTAGATTGTGATACGGTTTTACTTTAATCCAATTTGTCATAAGAATATAAGCTAAAAAGCACAAGCCAAAAATGCCTTATAATTAGAATATGCAAATGTAGATACTATCATAAGGGAGCCCTTTCTATGTTTAAAGTGACTTCTCTAGGAATCGCAGTGAAAAAGTACAAAAGCAAACTTCTCATAGATGTGCGTTTGGTGGAGAAGATTCGTGGTCCTTCGAGTCCATGCATCACTCACGTGTGCAGGGACTTGATATTGTTTAGCCCTGTGGAGGAGCACGCACGAAGGGGAAGGTCTCGGCCAGCAGGCAGGTGAGCAGACACAGCCGCACCAGCCGGAGGGGCCAGGCTGGGCTCTGCCCAGAGCCAGATCCTGTCCTCAGCCCCAGCTGTCCCACAGGCTTGTAGGGGAATGTCTAGAGTACATCTGCAGCTGTGCCCAATGTCACCTTGCCCTCAGGTCGCTATGGCACATGGAAACAACTCCATTTTGCCCCTCATCATAAGTTGAAGTCTCAGGGTCCCATTACTCTGCCCCTGGGGGGACAGGGCCTTCCATCCTCACAACCTAAGATCCTCATCAGTGTGGGATCACCTCCACCCCTGAGACCGCTACTGCTCCCTCTGGTTAGTGACTACACCCAGGAGGTAGTGACCAGCCGGAGAGGCTGTCTTTGCCCACTCTGAGGCACTGACCTTCCGGCCCCCAAGTACTTTGAAATTACACAAGTCTCTATTATCCTTTTTCCTTTCGACCTCCGGTTTCCTTTTGTCCCCCTATCCAGGTAGTCAGATGACTGAGTACGCTCCGATATGGCTCTGTCTTTCATGTCTATGAAAAAGGTGCTTTTGGAGAAGTAGTACCCATTGTATCCTAGATGAGACACTGGGTAAGAATCAAATCTAGCTCTGACAGTTTGAGAGCAACAGAGACAGCTCTGGTGGCTGCATCGCCCAAGCCACAGCCATGGCCAGGGAACAGTGACTCAGGCAAGCTCAGGCTGCAGTCACAGTGACCGAGATGGAGGTTCTGGTGGGGGAGTTCAGGGTCAGCCACAGCTTGCGGGAAGCACCCTGTGATCAGGCCCCACTTTCCAGCTGCTGCGCGGCCTCCCTGAGTCCTGGTGATGCCTTCACAAAAACTTTCAAATCCACAATGTCGAGCAACTCCATCTCTTCATCTGTATACAGACTTCTTCCGTTCATTACCTAGTTCCGGACATTACAGAACTCTGACCCACTTTGTTTTAAAATTGTTTTTCTAAAATTTGTATTTTTTACAAAAGTGTACTAGTTCAACTATTCCAGAAAGAGTTACTATGAAATGTTGGGGGTTTTTCTTTTAAAACAAAAATTATGATCTCTTTTGAGGAAAAGGCTCACCATACTATAAAGTCAAAGTTAGAAATCATCACTTTATTATAGTGAAATCCAGAGAAAATGTTAAGGATATACAAAAGCCATTGAGTTCTAATAAAACACTGTGTGGGTGCTTAGGAAAATTCCAGGAACATTATTCTAAGCGATAGTACCTTTGCTCTCCCCAGAGCCTCACAACACTCAGTTCACGTCATAAATACGTGGACAAAAAGGACAAAAGCTGCCTGGATTTCTGTTTTGATTCACTGGTTTTATTTGCTTCAGAGACCTACTTTTTCTAATATGTCGCTATGTTATTACCATATTCTTTATTAAGGGAGAAAAACTGATAAAAATGTGAAAGTCAAGGCTCTTGGGAAATACTCCCAAGGAATATTAGTATTTCCACTATTCACTAAATTTATTTTGAGAAAAATTAAAGTTAAGAGGGTGCAATTAGGAGAGTCTGCTGGCTGTAACTGGCTGGACAAGCTGTGGTCCAGTCCCGCCCAAGGCACGTGCCAGACTCGCACTCCATGAACCAGCGGCCCTCACCTTCTGACAGCTGCCGTCGATGGCGTCCACCGGCGTGGGCCTAGGGCGGGCCACCCTCGCGTCGTCCCCTCCACACTCCAGACTGGACCATAGCCCAGCGACAAGCGCACTAGCAAAGCCTGGGGGGAGAGGGGTTCGTGTCACCTTGAGGCAGCAGCTCTCTGTGGACAGTGCACTCCCTGTGCACATGCGGCTCCGCCCTCACAGGAGGTGCAGAGTCCCCGCGAGAAGACGTCTGGCCCTTCATGTGAACAGCAAAGTGTTCCAATTCTGTATTTTTCAGCTTATCATCTGAGTAACTTTGGGGAAAATGTTGCGACTACCCCATCTGAAAAGTGAGATGATAATGATAAGGCTGCCACAAAATGCGATGGATGTCCACATCCTCATCCCTCAGGGCATCACAGGATGCCGCTGTCCCCCTGCCGGCCTAGGGGAGCCACGCTAAAGCACCCTTCGAGAAGCTCCACGGTCTGAGGGAGCTTAACGACCCAAGCAGGAGGGAGATCTGAGGTCCAAGCTCGTCTGGGAGGTTTCGGTCATGCGGTTTTACAGAGAACAAAAACAGTCCTTCGGTTTAGGACGATTTTTGCCAAACACATGTTTTATTATACAAGTAATTCAAACTAATTAGCCAAAAATTAAATCTAAGGTGTAATACAGAAAAACATCTTCATTTAAAGAGAAAGAGTAGTGACCATTCAAATCGCTGAGGTTATGAAATGTACCCCAGCGTTTCTGCGGCAGTGGCACACTGTGGTGTGTCTGCACGGCCACTGCCCAGACAAAGCCATCAGGCCGGCCTGCAGGTGGCCGTGCGGAGAAGAGTGACGGGGAGGGGGTTCCCCAAGCTTCACAGGTCCCACGTCCTTCAGCAAGTGCCATCGTGTAGGACAATGAACAGGGCATGTGCGTTTCATAGGGGGAAAAAAACAGTGGCATTTCATGAAAGACTAAAGCAAAAACAAAACTTTCTAACTCTCTTTTACATAAGGTCTAACCTGAATAAAAGAATATGAGCTCAAGTATCTGACACCCTATCATCCTAGGTAACTTTACATTGTCTGCCTGTTGCATTTTATTTTTAAATAAGAGAAAGCACCCACCTGACTCTCGAAGCGCGGCTGCCCCTGCTGCTGTGCACGCCACCTGGGAAGTCAAAACGCCATAGTCCACCTTCTTCTTCCTGCTGACCTAATACGAATGAGGACAGAGAAGAGAGAGGGTATGAGGGTTCACAGATGCTATAGTGGAGTTACTGCTATTCTTAGGTGAGAGTATTAGACATTCTTTAGCACAGTGAGCACAGCAGCAAAAACAAACTAAGACCCTAATAATCAACGAGTGTGGACGAATATGGCATTCTGACTCTTACCTCCAGTCCCCGCTCTGACCTTGAACAATGTCACTTACCTGTCTAGCTTAACTCTGATCATACATAAAATAAAGGATTGGGCCAGAAGAAGAGCAAGATTGCTTCCAACTAATTTTATTCTCCTATTATTACTTTCTAGGTTGGCTCCTCATTAATCAAATTCATCATTAATAAATTTGTACTGAACGCCAGTTCCTTAATTGGATTTTCAATTAATCAAATAACTTTTTAAAAATATTAATGGCTACTTCTAAAAGTGACATTATTTTTAGAAGGCACTTTCCTAAGGGGTGTGTGCGTGTGTGTGTGTGTGTGTGTAAGCTCATACACAAAGAATCTTGGTCACTACCATACCAGTTTAAGTATGCATTGTAAAAAGTTTTAAAGAATGTGCTGCCTCACAAAGAATGTATTTGTGTTAAGAGTGAAACACAGAAGTGTGTGCATCTCAGCATGGACCACAACAGAGAGACAGACATGGCATGTGACACCCTCCCCCAAGTCTGGCCAGCACACTGTGGGTGTGTACTTTTTCCTTCCAAACAGAGGTTGCCAGTCAATATTCAAATTTTTAACTTTTTTTGAGACAGGGTCTCACTCTGTAGTTCAGGCTGCCCCTGAACTCACTATATAGTCCAGGCCACCCTCAAACTCACAGCAATCCTGTTGCCTCTGCCTCCCAAGTGCTGGGATTACTGGCGTGAGCCACCACGCCCAGCTTTAAAACATTTTATTAGAGGCCGGAAGAGCGCCCAGGGTCTGAGTATAACAGTGGGCAGCACCGCGGAGGCGGCATTTGGGGCCATTACACTCATGCTGGGATTGGAGCTCACTGGCCTCCAGGCCCACGCCGGAAGAGTGCCCAGGGACTGAGTGAAACAGTGGGAAGTGCTGTGGAGGCGGCGGTTGGCGCCATTGCAACCGCGTGGGGCTTGGAGCTTCCTGGCCTCCAGGCCCGCCCTGGAAGAGCGCCCAGGGACTGAGTATAACATCGGGCAGCACTGTGGAGGCAGTGGTTGGCACCATTCACTCGCACGGAGGTTGGAGCCTGCTGGCCTCCAGGCCCACACCAGAATAGCGCCAAGGGACTGGGTATAACAGAGGGCAGAGCTGGGGAAGTGGCAGCCCGCGCCACCACAGCCAAGGAAGGCCAGAGTCTGACTTTCTCTACATCAACTGCAGAAGCACATCTAGGGACTCTGTATTTGTAAGTAGGTGGGCCTGTTGGAATGCCAGCCAGTACAATTGCAGCTGCACAGGGCCTGCAGACTACTGGCCTCCAGGCCAACTTCACAAGTGAGCCCAGGGACTCTGTATTGGTGAGCAGGCGGGCCTATTGGAACCTCAGGCAGCGCCATTGTAGCAGTGCAGGAGCCAGAGCCTTCCTGCCTCTAAGCAGATGGGAGAAGGTGTTCTGACCATATAATTTCAGCGCCTCATATGGTGTGCCAGAACTAGGGGTTTTTCTTTAGGTCCCAATACAGACTGTAAAGAACAACCCAGGAAACACTGATATTTTAAGGTTCCTAAATATTAGGAGGAAAGAGACTTGCAACAAACATCACCAGAAAACAGGGCAGGTACAAAGCCAAAAACAACAGTAAGGACAACAACTCAGAGATGAGGAAACACTTAAACTCTCAGATACAAAGATCCTCACCTCAAGGTAACACAGGGGGAAGGGAAATAGAGAAGTTTGAAGGCCAGTCTCCAGGGTGCTCGAAAATGGTAACCAAAGCAGATCTAGTAAAATGGAAATCAGAACGAGTCTGAGATGAAAGCAAACATATTGGACACAGTCAACACGATGATTAATAAAGCTAAAGAGGAAATCATTGAGTTGATAGAATCCAAGATAGCAAAAGCAATGGAATCTTTTAAGCACCTACAAGCAGAAGTCCAGGAAATTAAGAAAGAAAGTGAAAGTTTGCGCAATAGAATGAATATGGCAGAAGACCGAATTTCTGAACTAGAAGACAGGATCTCAACCAATGAACAGGAAAGGCATAATCTATGGAAAAAAAGTGAGGGATAATGAAAAATCAATCCAACAGCTCCTAGATGATTCAAACAGGAATAACATAAAATTGATTGGAGTCACTGAGGAAGCAGGAGACAATGCTAAAGACATTAAAAACCTATTCAAAGAGATAATGGCAGGAAACTTCACAGGAAAAGGAAAAGAATTGGACATACAAATATATGAAACATACAGAACTCCACATGCCCATGACATGAAAAATTTTACACCTAGGCATATAATTATAAAAGTTCCAGATACTCAAAAAAAGAATGAAATACTGAAAGCAGCCAGAGAAAAGAAAATGGTTACATTCCAAGGGAAGCCCGTCAGGATCACAGCGGACTTTTCAACTCAAATACTCAATGCAAGACGGGCCTGGAGTGAAGTGTTTCAAGCCCTAAAAGAAAACAATTTCCGACACAGACTAATGTATCCTGCAAAACTATCCTTCAAAATTGATGGGGAAATAAGATACTTCCATGACAAAGAACACCTGAAAAACTTCACAAATACAAAACCTGTGCTCCAAAACATTCTAAAGAATATCTTGGAGAAAAATACGGAGAGTTAGAAATCCATGAGACCTAACCGAGTAAACCCATGAGACTGAACAAGAAACTGAGGGGAAAAGGACAAAAGTACAATAACAGAGCCAACAACAGGAAAATATGGCAACACTAAATTTGACTATATCAGCCATAACTATTAATGTCAATGGACTCAATGCTCCAATTATGAAATACAGACTGGCAGAGTGGATCAAAAAGCAAGATCCTACAATCTGCTGCATACAAGAAACACACCTGATTCAGAAAGAAACCCATGGACTGAAAGTAAAGGGATGGAAAACAATACTTCATGTGACAAGAAACAGCAAGAAAGCAGGAGTGGTGATTTTATTTGCAGACAGAATAGACTTCAAGCCAAAACTGACAAAGAGAGATAAAGATGGACACTATCTTTTAGTACAGGGAAAATTCCAAGAGAAAGAAATAACAATCTTAAATATCTATGCAACAAATTCTAATGCACCCAACTATATAAAACAAGCATTAATGGGCACAAAATACCAGATAAACTCCAATACAATAATAGTAAGGGACCTGAATATCCTACTGTCACAAAGAGACAGATCAACTGGACAAAAGGTCAATAAGGAAATACTTGAGCTCAACCAGACTCTTCAGCAAATGGACTTAATAGTCACTACAGAGTATTTTACCCCACAAAGTCAGAATTTACATTCTTCTCAGCGCTCATACATCATTCTCCAAAACAGACCATGTGCTCATTCATAGAACAGGTTTAAGCAAATATAAAGGGATTGAAGTTATCCCTTGTATACTGTCAGACCATAGTGCCCTGAAATTGGAGCTGAATAGCAAAGGAAAGCCCAGGATCTTCACAAACACATGGAAACTGAACAATACTGTGCTGACCAATCAGTGGGTCACAGAAGAAATTGAACAGTTCTTACAAGTAAACGATAACCCCAATACAACATATAGAAATTTATGGGACACCATGGAAGCAGTTCTACGAGGAAAATTCATAGCAGTGAAGGCCTACATCCAGAAAACATAGTAAGCTCAAATAAACAATTTAATGCTGAACCTCAAGCGACTAGAAAGAGAAGAGCAAGAAAAACCCAAAGCTCGCACTAGGCAAGAAATTATAAGGATCAAGGCAGAAATTAATGCAATAGAAACCAAGAGAATGATTCAAAAAAATCAATGAATCCAAAAGTTGGTTCTTTGAAAGGATAAACAAAATTGATAGACCCTTAGCCAACCTTATTAAAGAAAGGAAGGAAAAGGCTCATATCTATGCTATTAGGAATGAGAATGGAAAAATTACTACTGACCCAGAGGAAGTCCAGAGGATAATAAACACCTACTTTGAAAATTTATACTTTAATAAAATGGAAAATGTAGAAAAAATGGATAGATTTCTAGACACATATGAACAGCCAAAGTTGAATAAAGAAGATATAGAAACGTTAAATACCCCAATATCAATCTGTGAAATTGAAAATGTAATTAAAAACTTGCCAACAAAGAAATGCTCTGGACCTGATGGTTTTACTGCTGAATTCTATAAAACTTTTGAAGAAGAGTTAGTGCCTCTACTTCTTAAACTCTTTAATGAAATTGAAAGGGAAGCAGTACTCCCAAACTCATTCCTGGAAACAACCATTACTCTGATTCTAAAAGCAGAGAAAGACCAAAAAAGCGAACTACAGGCCAATATCCCTAATGAACCTCGAAGGAAAAATCCTCAATAAGATACTGGCAAACAGAATACAGAGAATTATCAAAAAGATTATATACCCTGACCAAGTTAGATTCATCCCAGGTATGCAAGGATGGTTCAACATATGTAAATCAATAAATATTATACACTATATTAACAGACTGAAGGACAAAAACTATATGGTCATCTCAATTAATGTAGAAAAAGTGTTTGACAAAATACAACACCCATTTATGTTCAAAACCCTACAGAAGATCAGAATAGACAGTCTGTATCTCAAACTAATAAAAACTATCTACAAGAAACCATCAGCCATCATCATACTAAATGGTCAAAAATTGAAACCTTTTACACTAAGATCAGGAATAAGACAAGGATGCTCTCTCTCACCACTTCTGTTCAATATAGTTCTGGAAATATTAGCCACAGCAATTAGGTAAGAGAAAGAAATAAAAGGAATAAAGATAGGAAAAGAAGTTAAATTGTAATTTTTTGCTGGTGACATGATACTCTACCTAGAGGAACCTAAAACTCAATTTAAAAACTGCTGGACCTAATCACCAAATTTAGCTGCGTAGCTGGTTACAAGGTCAACGTTCAAAAATTAATAGCCTTTTTATACACAAACAGTGGACCCACTGAGATAGAAATTGGGGAGTCAGTCCCTTTCACAATAGCACCCCCCAAAAATAAAATATTTAGGAATCAATCTAACAAAGGAGGTGAAAGACCTCTACTCTGAAAACTATAGCACTCTGAAAAAGGAGATCAAAGATGATATCAAAAAATGGAAAGACATACCTTGCTCCTGGGTAGGAAGAACCAATATCATCAAAATGGCTATACTCCCAAAACTACTATACAGATTCAATGCAATCCTGATTGAAAAACCAACAGCATATTTCACAGATCTGGAGAAAAAAATCCAAACTTTCATTTGGAACCACAAAAGACCTAGAATGGCAAAAGCAATTCTAAGCAACAGGGATATGGTGGGGGGTAATTACAACTCTGAACCTGAAACTATTCTATAAAGCCATTGTGAAAAAACCTGCATGGTACTGGCAAAGTAACAGACCTGAGGATCAATGGAGTAGACTACAAGATCCAGAAACTACTCCAGGTACACTGATCCACCTCATCTTTGACAAAGGAGCCAAAAATCCTCAATGGCAGAAAGATAGCCTCTTTAAAAAAATGATGCTGGAAAAACTGGGCTTTAACTTGCCAAAGACTAAAACTAGATCTAGCTCTTTCACTGTGTACCAAGCTAAAATCAAAGTGGATAAGAGACCTAAATATTAAAACAGACACTCTAAACCTGCTGCAAAACAGGTTAGGTAAAACTCTTGAAGACATTGGCTTAGGGAAAGATTTCTTGAACAAACTCTCTATAGCACAGGAATTGGCTGAAGAAATCAGCAAATGGGACCTTATTCTTTTAAAAATCTTCTGCACAGCAAAGGAAACCATCAACAGTGCAAAAAGGCAACCAATAATGTGGGAAAAAAATCTTTACCAGCTGTTCCTCAGACAAAGGCCTACTATCTAGAATATATAAGGAGCTCAAAAAAATCAGCCCACCCAAACTTAAAGGCTGAATTCAAAAATGGGCATCTGAAATAAACACTTATTTTTCAGAGGAAGAAGAGAAGGTAAGAAGCATGTGAAGAAATGCTCAACATCATTAGTCATTCAAGAGATGCAGATGAAAACAACACTGAGATTTGATCTCACTCCACAAAGAATGGCTGCCATTTCAGAATTAGCCAACAGCAAATGTTGGTGAGGCTGCGGAGAAGAAGAAACCCTTCCCCACTGTTGGTGGGACTGTAGACTCATACAACTCCTGTGGAGATCAGTTTGGAGATTCCTCAAAAAGCTAAGATTGGAGGTCCCATTTGACCCAGTCATTGTTCTACTAGGCATATACACAAAAAAATTAAAAGACTCATATCACAGTGACATATGTGCACCCATGTTTATAGCAGCTCAGCTTGTGATGGATAAATCTTGGAAACAACCCAAATGTCCATCTCTGGATACTGGATAAAAAAGCTGTGGATCTTCTACAGAATGGAGTATTACTCTGCCATAAAAAATGCTAAGTTTGAATCACTTATACTTAAATGGACATATCTTGAGGACATCCTCATAAGTGAAATAAATAGGTCACAGACAGGTAAATATTGCATCTTTTCTCTGGTATGAGAAAATAAATATGTAAATGAGTTCTGGAATTGTATGTTATATATTGTGAAGTAGAAAATACTCAAAGTGAAATAGGGTGAAGGGGGAAAAATAATGAGATTATAACAAAAAAGAAACAAATTTTTTGTATATAGCGGGATGGTAGGGTGGGTAGGGCTATGGGGAAAAATGAGAATTAAGTTGTGTCTTATACTGGTACAAATCCCCATTGTGGAGTGCAATCATGATGTGTATATGTAATCTACTGATAAAGATTTCAATTAAAAAAACATTTTATTAAAAGTATCTATTTTAGCCTAAATTTTTAAAAATATAGGTGAACATTCAGTTTTAAGGGCAAAAAAGTAACTAAAGGAGAACTTAAAATCACAGGGAAAATTAGCTTTAATTTTTAAGTCTTCTGTTGCTATGTCTTTGTACGTTTGCCCTCCTTTCCTCCTTTTGCTGATTATATCTCCCATGTTCCTTCAGTTGTAATCCCCTGTCCAGCGGCCTTCCTCCCTGACCTTCCTACTGGTCCCGCTGACTCAAGCCTGGCCGCAGCACCTGCCTGGTGAATGCTATCAAAGAGGACGGAGTGAAGGAGATCACAGGGAAGTGAGAGATTTTCACTAGTAAAGACAGACCACGCCAAAGACAGACAGCATTAAATCCGAGTCCGGCCCCACTGCAGTGAGTTGCTAGCTCGTTACCAGGAATGCAGACGAGACCATTTGAGCATCCTCTCTCCTGCAGAGTTAAGGTGTAGCTTGCCTGCTGCTTTACTGCCGAATGACTGAGAATCTAACTAAAGAAAATATGTCGAACAGCGCAGTGTGCCACTAAGGTATAAAAATCACCACAATGAAGATGCCAAGAAACTGAACTATCAGGCTTTAAGCTGCTGAAGTCCAGGGAGCAGCATCGTCTGTAAATGCCACAGTGTGATACAGAACCAGACTAGATTGTTTTAAAATGTTTGAAAATGTAAAATGGCCTCTCGTCCAAGGTGTATGAGCTCTCCAGCAAAAGCCGGGTCTGTGTGGTCTAAAGCAGCTGAATGAAGAAGAAAAAGACCTTTGAATTTATTTTATGTTTTAAAAGATATGAAAACAAATGCCTAAATCCTTAACTGATATACAAGACAGCTGTGAACTCACCTGCTAAGAAAGACAAACACAAGTCTCTGCCAGCTTCAAAGAGCCTGATGACATTCTGCAGACTAAGTGATAAATGTCCTCCCCGAGGCCACAGCACACACCCAGCACTGAAGTGCGCAAGTGCGGGGTGGACGGGGTGAGAGGAGCCAGCGATCAGGAGCCTCAGCACCAGGACCAAATGCAAGAGACCAGAGGAGTCACGCACGGCCCACGGGATGGAGAGGACTCGTCTCCCCAGCTCCGGGTTGGCATCTACACCGCTGACCTGTGTCATCACAGACCGCAGCTGACTGAGGTGCACTCTCTTCATGAGAGAAGGGTCGGGGATCTTGCTTAAGGACAGTGTTTTTCATAGCAGAAGCAAGAAGAGGCTGAACTGTTTGCTTTCCTACAAGTTCAAGCAAACATAGGTAGCTGAACTTCAGGACAGCAAGTGAAAGGCACAGGGTGCTTGCTACTGAATGGCGGCAGTGCACCAGCCCTGGGACGAGGCAGAAGGAAGCTGCTTCCGAATGGAGGGAACCGTTGTCATGCTTGGACTCAGCCAAGGCCACCCGTGGATGGAAATGGCATCTCCATTGCCCGCGCCCGCTCCACCCGTTAGTTTGTGTTTATTGTCCCTCACAGCCTCACGTGGATGAGGCGGGACTTCCCTTTTGCACAGGAGCTGAATCCGGAATGGGTGCTGCTGGGGTGAAGGCGTGTGATTACTGAACCGCTACCTGGTAGTTGTTGGTTTCGCACCACCACCCTCCTCTGCATAGCTGGAGTAAGACAAAGAGGCAGAAAGACGCTGTCAGACTCCCTGGTTACTTCTGCTGCCTTATCCATGCCATGCTGTTTCTTCTCTGAGATGCCTGCTTGCCATCCCTGACTTGGAGCCAGACAGTTATGGACTGAACTATTCACAAATTGTAACCAAATAAACCTTTCTCTTCTAACTCTGGGTGCTGGGTATTTTGTTTCAGCGAGGAGAGGAAAGTAACTAAAAATTACTTTTAGTAGAAAGTAACCCTTTCTCTCATCTTTCTCCCTCCCCACTTCATCCTTTGAAGTATACTGAACATCCAGGGTCAGGGATTTAGCTCAGTTGCTCCGGTGCCTTCTTCCATCCCCCCATAACCACATACCATTCTGGGCGTGGAGACTCACGCCCAGCAGCAACCAGTACCACATACCACAGTGCCGGGCGTGGTGGCTCACGCCTGTAATCCCAGCACTCGGGAGGCAGAGGCAGGAGGATTGTGATGTGAGTTGGAGGCTGAGCTCAGGGCCAGCCTGAACTACAAAGCGAGACCCTGTCTCAAGTGTATGTATGTGTGTATGTATATATAACTATCTATAAATATAGATATATAGATATATATATTGAACATCCTGAAGGACTGACTCCCCTTTCTTATTTTTATATTTGAAAGTTTTCTAATTAGATGGATCTGCAAATTTATTTCAGGTAATATTTATATTAATATGGTTAAATTACTCTGAAAACAAATTTTAAAGAACCATATCTAAGACCCTAAAAACTCCAGGAGACTGGGGATATTTATTTTGACAAAAAGGACTGAATGCAACTCAAGGGCTCTGACTATCCAATGAAAGGCTAAATCATATCATAAATTTTATGTAACAGTAAAATACAGTTTCTCTAAAAATGGTTTCTACTCTTAAAACACTGAAGCTTAAACCTTCATTGATACATACATTCAGACTGAGTTTTTTTCCTCTAGGAATTCCACCCAGTTTAAGTACATCCAGATGCTTAATATCATATTTATAAGACATCTGGATGATTAACTATATAAACACAGCTACACACACCAATATCAAGGCTCTAATGTTTTTCTAAAAGAAACAATCCAAGTATTGCAATGCTATATAGCTTTTTAATTGAGGCTTAATAACTTCTGCATGCACACAAAACAGAATGATGCTCTGAATGGCTTTTACAACAGCAAAAATTCCTTTGCCAGCAGCAGATGGTAATTCGTACCTGTAAGTTTTTGGCATATTGGTTGGACATAAATGTCACACATTCATTGATTACACCTGTTCTTTGAAGAAGTAGTAATCCTTTGGGGGTAGCAGCAAAATTCAGTAAATCGTCTAACAAATTGTCTTCCCAAGCAACACTGAAACAGAAAGTAGAAGGTAAAAGAAAGTAGAACTTGTTTTAGTCTGCTCAAAACTGAATGAAAAACATTTCAGCTTTATATTTCAATAATTAAATGTATAGACCACACATTATAAACTGTTCAGAAGACATTTTAAGATTGGTTTCTTTGATGATGAATTTTTCCTGCTTCTATCTTCAGCTCTGACAATTCCTCACTGAGGAAAACAATTGTTATTGCATTGTCAGTGTTTTATTGCACCTCGATTCTGTCCTGTGAATTTGCATCCACCCTAATTGGCCAGCATAATCCTGTCTGCCTAAGTCCTCGACCCAGGACTTTCCAGTGTTTCCATACTTTCATTCATTATCAAATACATTGCCTGACTGTCTAAGCCATGTTATTTACATGGGATTTCATATTTTATTTTGGGGGAATGACACCACTTTTTCTCAAATCACAAATAGAGTAAGACTAACAACTTCTTCCAGAGAAAAACAATGGAGCCCCAAGATAACAAAAGAATATTTGAAAAGCATTGTATTCAATAAATATTATTATTTGTCAACTAAAATCTTCTAGAAGTTGAGGAATGTACTATTCGGATATCATTCAAAGTACCATGAGGATAAATTCAGAGAGATACAACAAACATCAAAATAACAACTAAAATGTGGAAGACCCTGAGTTCAACCTCCAGCACCACAAAAAAATGAACAGATACGAGGACACGTGGTTATACTGACAACAGATTTATCAGTTACCGCCTATTCCAAAAGACAAGAGAGTAACAGCTGCAAAGACTGATGAGAAGTAAATGTTTACTCAGGCTTTTATACCCGGACACACTGCCCCCTCTGCCTGAGCATGTGTGTCGGCTGAGAGAAGCACGTGCAAGTCATTAGAAGAATGGACATGTTTAGACATACTTTGTCAAATCTCAATACGAAAATAAAAGATGAGGGGGAAAAGTAAGTCAACTGGACAAAACAGGCCACAAGCTGCAAAAAATATAATAAAAAGAGTAGTAAAACATTTTCAATAAGTTTAACAGTGTGAAGAAATAAACTGGATGATTTAAAATGTAAAAACAAACTTCCACATAACCTCAACAGGATGGAGGATTACAGTGTACGTTCAGTGACTAAGAGCGCACTGAAATCCATGATGCACCTCAAGCAAGATACAAACACCTAACTATTTAAAAAGACATAAAATTAAATATATACACTAACATATTATGGATGATTCACTTTTTAAAATGAATATACAACTTATAAACTCAGCAGGAAAAACAGGAATAAAAATTTTAACAATCTAAAACAAGGCAGTAAAGGAGAGGAAAAGCAACAAAAACAACAAAACACAAACTCAGAGAAGATATAATCCCAAAATATATCAGTATTACAAAGAATATAAAACATTTCAGCTCAGTTAATAAAAAACAGAAATAAAGATCAACTAAAAATATGAAATCTACTGCAGTTATACCTTAGAACTTCACTGCTTTGAAATTCATTACATTTGGTACTGGACACATTCAGGCTTGAACATTCCGGCCCAGCACTGCATCTGCTGAGGACCCAGTGTGCCAGCTAGGGCATGTCCACATGGGGGCCGTGTGCCCACAGCAGCCCCAGCCGCTGGCTCGGCACTCCTCCCAGGGAGCACTCAGCAGGGCAGAGGGGAGGATGAGAGGAGTGGGGGGAACAAAGGCAGTGTACAAGGACAGATATAAAACAAACCTGCGCCCACATCTACAGCCCTGCCTTCACCAACTCCCTGCGACCAGAGATGACCATGAGGTCGCTCCAGAAATCTGCACCAGCACTGAACAAGGAGCGATTCTCTCCCAAAATAAAAGCACAACGTCATGAGGGGCAAACCTCTGGCTTCTGCACAGGGAGCAGCTGCGGACCTCAAGATTCGCCAGGCCCGAGCAGCCTTGAAGGCAGAATGCACCCACTGACACACAGTAACAATGCCAGAGATGGGACAAGAGAGGACACGGCGTCCCAAGCAGAACCGACGCCAACGCGCGAGGCCCGTACATTGTCCCCACAGTTCCTGCTATGTGAAAAAACTAAATCTTTCTGAGATATCTGCAACTTTCTAAAACTTCATGCAAATACGAAGTAAAGCAAAACGGATTTAGCAGTATTTGTATCATTTAATATAAAATTTAAAGTAAAGTAGTAAAAGATTGAGGTACTACATAATTATATTTGTGCACATAATATGAACACACAGATATAAAGTATCTGCTTCCAATGAAGAATAGTCTTTTTAAGCAAACAGATTTGTTTTTCAACCACCCCTGTAATGTCACAAAGTAAACCCAACCTAGGAAAAAAGATAAACATGCAGTCCATTGGCTCTGACGAGTATAACTGGGCATCAAAGAGAAAATAAAATAGTGAAAACAACTCTGCTTGGAGACTAAAAAAATCACATTACAAATATTTAATGGATTAAAAAGTAAAGTAAAAATAGAAATGCCAAAAATATTTCGATCAACTGCATAATGGCAGTGCTATACACGAGGCTGTTTCAGCGAGGCTGAACAGGCGGCTTCTCTCTCGGTCCCTGCTGACATCCAGAGACAGGACAGCAGAGCAGCGGAGAGGAGGGAAGCTCAGGAGAACAGTAAGAGAGCCAGACCTGAGCTGACGAGCTCACGCCAGACCCTGGCCAGAAGACAGGAAAGGGCAAGAAACACTAAGAATCAGAGAAGAGAGACAGGTAACACTGGAGAACCACTTTTTAAAATCACAAATTACTCAAATCAGAAATTACTCAAATGGATTTACACCAAAAACTAAATAACATATTTTAAAAGTATAGATAATATAATCAAAAAGAAATTTAGGACATCAGCCATTAAAGAAACCAAAATCACTTCTTAAAAATTCTACACGTTCCCTCCCAAATAAAACACAGGCAAAACACTAGCCAATGTATCAGTATACAAAACAGCAAATATAATTCTGGAAACTAAGTGTTCTTATCTTTCCTGCTACTCCTTTTCAATCCTCCTTCAAGCTTTCGTAAAGACACTGCAGTCCTCAGCACAGGAGGGGACCCCGCAGCGGCTCAGGCCAGGCCCCGCCAGGCCCACCAGTGGGCGTGCGCCTGCGCAGATAAGCTTCCGGAGGTGACGTCCCTGCGGGCTCAGGCCGGCCTCACAGGCCCAGGGCTCCTCTGCTGTGCACGCCAGGCCCCACAGGCCCTGAAGGGACCCGCCAGGGCGGGGACGGCACCATTTGCTCTTGCCGCTGATGACAGTTTTCTCTAGAGTCACCTCAGGAGTCTCCCAGAGCCGCGGTCACGGGCACGGACCCCGCCAGCCAAGGGGCTCCTCGGTCCGCACGACTGTCTCGGGCTCTGTCCTCCCCGCAGTGTCGTCACCATCATCACCTCCGAACAGGGTGGGGAGGGACCCGGGAGGGACCCTCCCAACAGGTCACTGGAGAACGTGGGCAAGCGCTCAAAGCAGGCCCCGGGACCACCCTACGACACCCCTGGCGCGCTCCTCACTACAGGCTCAGCCTAACGGGACTCTGAGAGGGGCACCTGCGCCAGGCGAGGCTGGCTCGCTCACGCTTCACCAGGGCTCGGCACCTGCAGCGCCTTCTCACACCAGCAGCTTCAGGAAAGCAAAATGACAGAAGTGCTCGACTCTGACATCAGCTGAGTTACAGCCAGAGTCTGATGGAGACTCTTAAATCTTTCGATTCTCTGAACACCTAATGCTTTTTCACCTGGATGTCAACTTGCCAGAAAGAAGAAGGGAGCCCTATAGCACCAGTGAACGTTAACCTGGGGTTCCCAGGGCCCCGGCAGGGTCTCTAGTTGACCCTCACTGCAGACAGGCTCAGTCCAACCATGGAGGGAACTGCCGCCTCCTCCAAAACTGGGTGCTCTTTTCATCTCTCATGGACAGCAGAAGTCTAGACTCACCCTGGCCTCCAGCCCTAGGCCTGGAGCACAGTGCGTCGCTGAGCAACACTGTCAGCAACCAGACAGCCTGCTGCGGGACCTCCCTCCCCAGCTGCTGCTACAGCGATGCACACCCTGACGGATGTGGAACCCCCACTGCCCAGGCACCTAGTCTCCTTGGTCACCCCCACCTCCCGCCCCACTCAGGGTGTGGAGGGGACCTGGGCATGCGGCCGAGCTGTGGCTCTCGTGTGCACACAACGGGCGCCCCTGGGAAGCCCAGATGCTGCTCCGCTCTATTGTGCTCAAGTTCCACCTTCACAGGACACCACCGCTGTCCACAGCTGGCCGGGACTGAGGCACCCCCGCCAGCTCCCCAGAGCAGAAGTGCGAAGCCAGCGTGACTTGGTGCTTTCCTTTCCTTGACTTCGCTGTCTCTAGTGACTGGTTCTGGACATGAGGGAAGGAGCGAGTGGGGATATGACTTAGTTCTTTCACACAGGAACATCAGAATCGGGGTGCTGACACCGACAATAGGTGCTAGCCACACTGGCCATGTTCCCTGACAATCGAGCCTACAGGCCACACTGTTTCTCACATCTGGGCTGATCCCCACCCCCGCACAGCGACTCAGCTGGACTGAGACTCTGGGAAGCCTCCCCTCACCGCTGGCTCCCCTGGACCCTAAGTTTTGCAGACTGCACTGTCATCCCAGATTCAGTGACTTGAATTCTACACCACAAACATCCTCCTTAAAGCCATACGTATCCTCAAAGCTCAGTGGAAGACTTGCTGTGATTACTGAGGGCTGTGTGGAAAACAGACACACAAGAGTAAAGGGCTCTGGTCTCCTCGAACTTCAGTAAGTGCTGATTCAGCAAGGCTCTGGAAACACGACAGCGTGTCCATTCCCAGTACACAGTGTAGAACCACGACACGGTCCCAGACCGGCACAAAAGTTCTAAGTAACTCATGACTGCAAACGAGCCTTTAACTGCAGTTTTCCTGGAACCTGTGTAAATAGATTTACTCTCTGTAAAGGGTTTTGTGGTAGTATCTTATTACATTTTAATAATTTTTAAAATTACTTCCTCAAACGCAATACACACATGACTTTAACAACATACTTACACGTTCTGGGATCCCTGGCTCCCTGAAGACACGGGGTGAGGACCCGGCTCTGGGGCATGGACTCTTTCTGATGGCAAATTTTTCTACAAAATAACCAATTCATTTACAGTATCTTCCTTATTGACAATACTGAGCACTAGACATCTTCTGCTGCAATTATATTTTTTGATATGTAAGGTAATTAATATCAAAACTATTACTTCCAGACAAATTATTTGGCTTAGCATCCTGTCACAATGAGCTGTACACTGAAGGCGAAGACCTAGTGACCCATGGGTAGCCAGACACCACTATGGCCACAGTGTCCATAATGAATCCCCAGGATCCATCATAAACTGGCTTTCTTTAGAACTCGCTCAGATGCAGCTTCTGAAGAGGATGCCGGCTTTGTGCCAAGAGAATTTCCCCACCTCCGCCCACCTGGCACAGACTGACAAGCGTGGGCATTGTGAGGGGGGTGCCGAGGTTGTCTGTGTTGGTGACACCGGACATCTTTACCAAGGAAAACTTCACCTGTGGTGTGAGCCAGCCGCACTTGCACCTGAAATAAAGTGTGCGGGGAGGAGGGAGCCCTGCAGCACTCACCTTCCTCCACACCTGTGCGACGCACTCATGCAGACAGTAAGGAAGCAGCGCCTGCAGCCCCTCACAGGCCCCGCACATCTGGCAGCACACGGACAGGAAGGCGCCCTGCACGGCGGGCAGCAGCGCCGATCCCGGAAAGACAGAAAGCTCCTCGTCCACAAGTTTCTTTGTAAACTGGGCAATTATGTGTGCACCTGTAGGACTAAAGATGATACCAGGGTCACATAACCCTGACTCGACGAAGCACCTCCCCAAAGGCCCGCGTGGTCCTATAGCCTTGTCTGCTGGCTCTGCTGCAGACTGGGAGGCCCCCCTTCACCCACAGAGGTGCACAAATACAGCAGTGAGCAGCTTCTGTGGGAGCAGGAAGGAACATCAGGGTCTCAGAGGCCACTCAGTGAGGGCAGTGCATGGAAACAGAATCCTGAGGTATCTGTCCTTCACAGTGTAGACACATCTCCCGGGCCACGTGTAAGACAATGCTGTCAAAGGTTAGACCCTTCTACTAGGAATAACAGATACACGATAGACTAACATGCATACAGTGCACTACACACCATTTATCTTCCATCAGATTGGGTGTTTGTTTTAAAATGTAGATCTTTGATCCTTTTTGATTTTACTTCAGTGTATTGTGAGAGATATGGTTTGGGGTTTAACCTTTTGCATGTGGATAGCCAGTTTTCCCAGCATCATTTCTTAAGAAAGCTATCTTTACCCAAGTGTATGTTTGGGGACCTTTTATCAAAGGTCAGACAGCCGAGTGTGCTTGGGGCTGTTTCTGCATCCCTCTATTCTGTTCACTGATCCACATGTCTGGATTTTTTGTTTTGGGTTTTTTTGTTGTTGTTGCCAATACAATGCTGTTTTTACCACCAAAGCGTTGTAGGATAGCTTGAAGTCTTGGACTGTGAAGACTCCTGTTTTGCCCTTCTTTTGGAGGTTTTGCTTTTGATATTCTGGGCCTCTTCCAGCTCTGGATGAATTTCAGGATCATTTTCTCTAAGTATATAAAAAATATATATGGTGCTGGTTTCTAATTTGAATTGCATTAAGTCTGTGTATCAGTTTTGTAATTCTGATTATTTACACAACATTGGCTCTGCCTATCCAGAAAGAAGGGATATCATTCCCCTTTGTAACGTCCTCCTCGACCTCCTCTTTTCAGAATAGTACAGTACTCATTTAGAGGTCTGTCACTTCCTTGATTGGATTAATTCCTAAGCATTTAATTTATCGATGCTGTTGCAAATGGTACTATTCTCATAATCTCTTTCTCAATAAGTTCACATGGTACCCAGGAATGACACTGATTTTTGTGTGCTGATTTTGTGTTCTGCCACAGAACTGAATTTGGGTACTAATTCTAGGAGTATGCTGGTAAAATTTTTTGAATCTTCCCCGTAGAGTATCATGTCATCTGCAGATAATGATAACTTGACTTCTTTTTTTCCTATACATATCCCTTTGATTTCTTTTTTTTGCATGATTTTTCTGGTTAAGGTTTTTAAAACTACACTGAATAACAGTGTTGATATCAGACATCTTTGTTCCTGATTTGGGAGGGGAAGTTTTCAGCTTCTCCCCATTTATGATGGTATTTGCCTTTGATTTTTCATAAATTCCCTTTGTCACACTGAAGTATGGTCCTGTTTACCTATTTTCTTCAGGGCTTTTCTCAAGAAAAGATTGATGTTGGATTTTGTCAAAGACTTTTCTGCATATATTAAGACGTGATTTTTTTTGTATCTTGTTTCTGATTATTTGATGTATTATATTTATTGACTTTGATATGTTCAGCAACCCTTATATTCCTAGGATGAACCCTACTTGGACATTACGTATAATCTTTTTGATAATTTATCACATTCTGTTTGCCAGTATATTGCCGAAGATTTTTGCGATTTTTGATTAAAGAGATTGGCCTGTAGTTCCCTTTTTTGGTCAGGTCTTTTTCTGGGTTTGGAATCCAGGTAATACTAGCTTCTAGGAATGATTTTGGGAGTACTCCTCCCCTTTCAATTTCATTACAGAATTTGAGGAATATCAGCATAAGATTTTCCCTAGAGGACATATAGAATTTGAGAGTGAGTTCATCAGGACCTGAGCTTTTGTGTTAGCTCTGTTATCACTTCTTCAACTCCATTGCCTATTACTAGCTTATTCAGGGCTTTATACAGTCTTGGTTCAATTTTGTTAATTCACAGATTCTGCCAAAAACATGTCATGACCAGTAATGACAAGCCCCACTTTCTCACACAATTTTTCAGCTGCATTTCACTCCACCTTCAATATTTAAAGAAACTTCTCATTAAAAGCAAAAACTAGTGGGGTAGAAATAGGCAAAAGATCAATCTCTGTGAGGCCTAGAGTTAACCCAGCTAGATAACCATGATGCAGCAAGGAAAAGGAGAAGCACTGCTCCAGGGTTCAAGAAAGGCCCAACAGGAGAGTTACAATCCATGGAGAGACAAAGGCCACACAAAGAAAAGAAACTGAAGACGCAAATGAGTTCTAAACTGTGCAACAAATATTGGGAAATGGGAAATATTCAAAGGAAAAAGAAGGTAGGGATAAGTAAAGAAGAAAAAAAAAATTGATGGTTAAAAAAGGAAGCAAACCTTATGTACACAGAGGTGAGGGCTATAGGGTGCAAAGGGAAATGGGAAAAAATGGGATTTAAGTTATGTCATATACTGGTACAAATTCTAAATGTTGAATGTGATCGTGATGTGTATATACACTGTACCAATAAATCAATTAAAAAAGAAAAAAAAGAATGACCCGTCCCCAAAGCCTAACCCTGTCCCAGGGCCAGAGAAACTGGAATACGAGCACAGGTACAGGGGAGCCTAGAGAGGCCGAGCTCAGCCCAGGGACACCTGGCCGCCTGCCACACAGTTACTACACACTGTAACCACTCAAACATGGCAGCATTACTTCTCAAAGGTCTGTAACTCACCAGTAACAGAATTAAAGTGAAACAGATAAACTGCTTGACAAAGAAATCATAAGGCTGATTTATGAAATGATTTCTGACTTTGAAGAAGATACAAATAAAGAGATAACTATGTAGAAATATGAAAAAGCAACTCAACAAAGAGAGATATTCTAAAGAAGAACCAGATCTCTTGGAAAACGAAAGCACAATAACACATCAAAAGCTCAATAGAAAGATCATGTAGAAGACAAAATCTCAGAGATTAAAGATAAAGTCAAAAAGTTATCCTACTTATGTAGAAGAAACAAAAAGTTAAAAATACGAACAAAGCTTCTAAGAACTCTAGTTAAAAGACCACACTTTAAAATTTTGGAAGGGTCCCAAGGTTCAAACTATGGCACGGAAAATCTATTTCATGAAACAATAACATAAAACTTCTCAAATCTTAGGAAAGATAAAGACACTTAAGTATAAGATGCATTTCAAACACATAGGAACAGCCAGAAAAGACCTTCCCCATGACCCATTACAATTAAAACAGCAAAAGTACAGAGCAAGGAAAGAATATTGAAAGCTACAATAGAATGTCACAAGTCACTTGTAGAGGAAAGTCAATCAGAATCCCTACAGATAGAAGATAACTCCCAGCAGATAGAAGATAACTGCCAACTTCAATGACTGTATCCAGCAGCAAAGCTATCCTTCAAGTACGAAGGAAAATAAAGACATTCCAATATAGGCATAAACTAAAATTCATGACAACTGAGCCAGTGTTGCAGAAATACCTTTAAAAATCCTGAAAACAGAAGAGTAAGAGTAGATAAGTGATGAGAATTAGCAGAGGATTAGACATTAAAAATAACGACAATAGGCCGAGGATATAGCTCAGTGGTTCCGGCGCCTGTCTTGCAAGCACAAGGACCTGGGTTCGATCTTCAGTTAACCACATACAATACTGGGTATGGAGACTCATGCCCAGCAGCAACCAGTACCACATACCACAGTGCCGGGCGTGGTGGCTCACACCTGTCATCCCAGCACTCAGGAGGCAGAGGCAGGAGGATTGCTGTGATGTGAGTTGGAGGCTGAGCTCAAGGCCAGCCTGAACTACAAAGCAAGACCCTGTTTCAAAAAACTAAAAAACAAAAACAAAAAACCAACAACAATAACAACAAAATGACAGGAATTAGTACACACCTTTCTATAAAAATTCTGAAAGCCACTGGTCTTAATCTCCAATCAAAAGACAAAAACTGGAACACTACATTGAAAAGCAAAATTCAACTCTTTGCTGCCTATAAGAAACACACCTCACCTGCAAAAATATACACATACTGAAAAGTAAAGGAGATAGAAAACAATATTTTGCAAACAGATACCAAAGGCAATCAGGACAAAGCAAATTTCACACCCAACACAGAAGAAACAAAGAAAACCACTAAATACTGGTAAAAGGATCATTCCACTAGGCAGATATATCAATAGTAAATACTATCTATACAATAAACACCAGTGGACACAATTATACAAAATAAATATTGCTCAAAATAAAAGGACAAATAGGGACTAATATGACAATAGTGGGAGATTTCAAAACATACTCTTATCAATAGACATCATCTAAACAAACCAAAAAACCATCAGAGTTAGGCTACCTCATAGATCCAATGGATTTTAATAGATGTTTACAAAACACTCCATCTAAAAACCGTAGAATATATGTCATTCTCAGCAGCTCACCAAATATCCTCCAAAACAGATCAGATTTTAAGCAATAAAAGAATCCTTAGAGCAAAAGAAAAAAAAATGTCATGCACTTTACCAGATTAAAATGGGATGAAATTAGAAATCAACAATTAGAGAAGCCACAAAACTACAAATTAAGATTGTGAACTAAGGTACCACTGTAGAAAAGGAAGAAGTCAAATTGCCATTTCCTTGCAGACAATATGATCCTATACTTAGTAGAGTTGATAAATTAAATGGCAGCATATAAAATATTTAAAAAACAATACCTTTCTACACACCAATAATAAACTAGCTGAAAAAAGAAATGAGAAAAACAGTTTCATTCATGGTAAGTTTTTAAAGACCTACACAATGAAAATTATAGAAAACTGAAGATATTGGAAGATGGAAAGATCTCTTATGTACACCAATCAGCAGAATTACTATTACTAAAATGCCCATGTTATTAAACGTTACTTATAGATGCAAAAAAATTCCAATTAAAATTCCAACATCTTTCTTCATAGAGCCGACAAAAACAATCCTAAAATTCACATGGATACACAAAGGGTGTATCTCCACAACTATCCACACACCTCAGAATAGCCAAAGCAAACACACACACAAAAAAACAAGGCAAGAGGCAGGTTAACTAGAAAACAAAAACAGAAGACAAAAGGTACTAATACCAGAAACAAGAGAAAGGCCATCACTACTGAAGAAAAGGCCTTACAGGGTAGTAAGGGAATACATTACAAGCTACTCTATGCACACACATTTGATAATATAAACAAGTGAATAGATTTCTCCAATGAGACAATCTGCCAGCACCCACAAAAGAGAGATCTGAATAGACTCATACTTAGCAAAGAAATCATATTACTATTTAACAGACACAGAAAACACCAAGCTCAGAGTGGCTCACTGGTGAACTTTATCAAAAATTTAAGGAAGAAGTTGTGCCAGTGCTCAATATGCTCCTCTGAAAGACAGAAGCAGAAGGGAAAACTTAACTTAGAAGACAGGCACTTCAGTAATACCACTGCCTGCCGAAAATTATAGACTGCTGTCTCTCAGGAACATGGCAGAGAATTCACGGCCAACACACACAACAAGAGTCAGTCACTATAACTGAGTAACATTCATTCTGGGCTGGTTTAATATGGAAATGTCGGTTAATGAAGTCCATCACTGCAACATGCTGCAGCAGGAAAAGAATATCTATTGCAATGCTATTTATGGAGGCAAATCTTACACAACACCTGAAATGCACCATCGAGGACATGTTTGACTGAATAGATTCTGGGAAAACCAAACAAAAAAGTATAATGCAGCTATTAAAAGCGTTACTTTCCATACTCACCTAGGAAAATACTCAAATTTCAGGATAATGAACATCATATGATGGCATTTTTGCAAAAGGAACGAACATGTAAGCTGTTCTGATGCAATGCGACGTTATAAGCAGAGAAGGTGACAGAGGAGGAGGGGACAGCTTCACCTCGCGCACTCTGCAGGGCAACCTACGCAGTCTGCAGGAGAAAGTCACAAACTACAGATATAGGAGGGGCAGACTATCTCATCTGCAGCAAACTCTCCTTGATTATTTGAAGGGTATCTACTGTGTTACACAAAGTCTTTTTTCACATGGCACCCCTGGCTGGCCTAGAAAACACTCCAGCCCAAACACTCGTCCGGATTCATGGTACAAACCTCTCCTCTTTGGAAGAGTTCGTATTTTCTCCATAGAGAAGTAAAGCAAGTCCTTCTTCTGTAGAAGCAATTCTTGCCAGGATACCGGCCACGTGGATTAGAGCAGTTTCTGAGCAGTCTGGAGCAGCCTGTGTGTTAAGAAAATAAGGGGACAAATCATGTGACTGTGTGCTGCATCCAGCGTGGGCTGGTCTACTGACATCATCAACTCCAGTGATCGCCTTGGCTGTGAAATAGTATTCCTAGACTTCAGTCTTTTAGCAGAAAAGCTGATGGGACAAATAACTGCAGGTTTCTCACTCAGGGCCCTTGCTGCGAATGGCTTCGCCTGCTTCTGAAGTGATTCTGGTCAGCTCGCACTGCCTCACTTGGCCTCCACTGCTGCCTGTGCCTCTAGTGCACGGGCTCCTGGAGACTCAATGCGGCCCTAATGCTCCCGGCATCCGGCACACCACTGTCCTGTCTCCTGGCACTACCCCTCACACATAGGATGGGGCCAGTGTGAGCATCTCACTGCACACAGGATCACAGGCCTCCACAGCCAGGGCAGAGTCAGCCAGGCTCTCACCTCTACATTGCAGTCGAGAATGGCACACTTCACCAAAACAGAGCAACACAGCACAGAGCAAACCTCGAGGCCTGGAGAACCCCACGGCATGGAGCCACCCACACAACCCCACTCCTTCTGCGTCCGCTACCTCCTCACTCCCGAGGGACCAGGTGCACAGCTCCTCAAGAATGTTTAGAGCACACACTTGAGCAAGTTTGTCAGCTGGAGTAACAGGTGAGGAGACAGTCCTCCAAGACCACAGAGAGGAGTACCCAGCCGAGAGTGCGGGTGTCCTGCTTCTCCCCTGCTCTGAGCAGCTGCCTTAAAACAGCTCTGCTGCCTGCACTGCTGAGTCCCGGCACCGAGTGTGGCCTACACCTGCCTGAGGAGTACGTGTGTCCTCTTGTGCAAAAACACATTGCAGTTCTGTAAGTTTCTGCTCCTCACTACTCTGCCTTTTAGCTTACCTGTCTGCCCCCTTACTCAGCTCTCTGGCATGGCATGGAGCCCAGAGCAGCCACATGGCCTGCACCGCGGAGGACTCTGCACAGCTTCGGTTAGAGCAAGTATCTGCCATGCCGCAGGACTGGCCTTACCCCCAGGAGGAAATAAATCACAGGGACCTCTCACAAGGGAGTTCGGGGGAGAAACACCTCCCTCTGCTGGGGAACTGCGAGAACTCTGGGGTGTCAGGAGAACTCTTCATGCGGACCGCGGGTAGGACTTCAGGTCAGAGGACAGTGCCTGACACAGTAGGCAGGGTGACCGCACAAGGCTTGTCATGACCAGGGGAGGTGGAAAACAAAGCAGGGGCAAACGCACAGAAAACCTGGCAAATGGCAACCTGAAATTTTTGAAATGTACACAGCAAGCAACAAGCAGGAAAGCCTGTGCCAGCCCCTGGTAGTGCAGGTGCCAGAGAGACGAAACCAGGGAGGAACGCTACAGAGCAAGAATGAAAAGGTGGAACCTGCAGGTTGCTAATGCACTGATGAATCTCCACCGAACAGACAGAAGGACACATGGGACAGACAGCAGGACCAGCAAGCGATCAACTCTGCCCTCAGCAAAGTCCCCCAGAACAAGTCCTTTCCTGCCACCCAGGAGTGAGAATCACAGCACAGACCTAAGGGAACATGTGGTGCAGGGCGTCAGGAGACACGCGTGTCAGAGCTGGGTGTGTGCAGGGTCTCTTTCTCGTGTTAAACACATTGGCTGTTGGGGGAAATAACTGTATTTCCAAAACTGTAAAACTGTCATTAAAATAATACAAAGGCATTCATAAGACGTACTATATGTACAAGGCAACTATCTTCTCAGTGGAATAACTTTGTAAGTGCTTCACATCAGCAGACATGAGTCTAACTGGAAAAATTAAGACGCTGCACATCCATCCCCCAGTATAACTGGTAAATCAACCACTTGCATAAAGTGTTTTATTTTAACAAGTAAACATCACTATCAGCACAAAATATCGTCATGTTTGGAAAGATAGTCTAATGAAACATGTCGAATGTATCAAAACTAAATCCCACTGAACATCTCCAAACCATCTTTCTGGTGAACAGCACCGACCTCACTCCCCGTAATCAGGCGGCAGATGGGCTGCAGGAGCGCGCCGACCACAGTGCCGTTGTACAGACACTCTGCGGCACACTGCTTCTGGTCACAGAGAACCTGCAGAGCTTCCGTCGCCGCGCTTGCAGGGGAGTAGTCCTCTGAAAGACAAGGTTTTGGAAAGTTCAGACTTGACATCCTAAATACTGACCACTGCTTTAGTTATGTGTGAGCTACTGCTGTTCCATAAAGCCAACAGCAAAGGTCACATGGCATAACCTTCACACAACTCAGCATCCAAGAACAACACGCTCCTCACAGCACAGCCAGGAACTTATGCTCTCTGCTTACTACACCTTCAGGTTAATAAAAGGTAGTAAGTAACAAAAACATCAGTGCTGAGTGACCAGAACACAGGAGTTTTCACAGTGTGATTCTAGAATACTGCCTGACTGTGAATATGTGGTTTGAAGCCAACCCACTTCTTCCTCCTAGGAAGTACTTCCGCCTGATTCATTCGGCTGTGTTCTCCACCTGCACAATAACCTTCAACTCTAGAGCCAGTAGAAGCCTAAGCGGGTCTTCAAGCAAAGACTACTGGCAAAGAGAAGACAGGAGAAAACAAACTCTTCACAAAGGTTCATGAAGCTAATATACGTCCTATAGTACCATAAGAAAGCAAGGGCCATTTATAAGATTTTCTTTTAAAAGATAAATGGAAAAACACAATGCATTCAAATGTTGTATGGTTACACTAGTCACTATAAGAAATGTGAGTTTTAATTTCATGTATTAGTGTATTTTCAGATTCCGGACCTAATATCCTCACAGTATTTGCAGGAAGAATGAGCGAGCCAGATGCAATACTGAGCTAGGAAGTTCTTCATAATGTCATCGCGATCCACATCATATGAGCCGATTTGTGAGTCAACTCTGACAAGAAACGAGGCAAAAGGACAAGGCCGGTGACTTCCCAGTTTCTTACTTCAGTAGGAAGCCGCCCTGTAGGTGAGGTATCACTGACCAGCCTCTCGCACCTCCAGGATCTCCTCCTGATGCAGCTCTTGGACCTTCATGGGCCCCACAGCGCAAAGAGTCCACCAGCAGCAAAGCAAAACACAAACAATAAGCTGTGCCAGGGCCGGGGAGTTAGCTCAGTGGTTCTGGAGCCTGTCTTGCAAGCGCAAGGGCCTGGGTTGGATCCCTGGTAACCACATACAATGCTGGGCATGGAGACTCACACCCAGCAGCAATCAGTACCACACACCACAGTGCCTGGCATGGTAGCTCACACCTGTAATCCCAGCACTTGGGAGGCAGAGGCAGGAGGATTGGTTTGAGTTTAAGGCTGAGCTCAGGACCGGCCTGAACTGCAAAAGTGAGACCCTGTCCCAAAAAAAGAAAGAAAGAAAAAGAAAGGAAGGAAGGAAGGAAGGAAGGAAGGAAGGAAGGAAGGAGAAAGAAAGAAAGAAAGAAAGAAAGAAAGAAAGAAAGAAAGAAAGAAAAAAAGAAAGGAAGGAAGAAACTGTACCAGAGGAAGAATCACTTCTTCATAAAAGACGCCTTAGGAGCATGTAGTTGAGGCCTCAAACTAGTGCCCTGTGAAAATGAGAAGACTGTTCTTACGCAGACTTGACCTACTTGTTGATGTGTACTCCATGGTGTTAACACTGCTTTGAGTTGCTTGAGCTCCCCTCAGAATTTGTGCCGATGTTTCCAGGGCTCCCCCCAACTCTAGGTAGCAAGCTGAGATGTTGTGATATTAAGTGTTTTACTTTGGGAATGTACTGATATTCAAAGAAAAAAGTGTAACTTTTAAATGTTAATATTTTAATACATCTTTATGGGGCATTCAACAGGCATAAAACTAAAGGCATCTGATAGGATGCTTTAGGATCCTCAATGAGAGTAAGATCCAAGTCTTGGCCATGAGCCAAAGCACGCAAGCTGATCACAACATCCAGGAAAGTACGAAGGACCCAAAATGTCGGAGGGAGAGCACACGAGTACCCACCACACGTACTTCCCCAAGACCATCTCTAGAGAGCATCTGATCTTTAGTACAGGGTAACATTGATGGTTTCAGTGAAACTGAGCCTAAATAAAAAAGTGAGTGAATCAGACAGATCTTTCAACAGCAATGAACAACCAAATCTCTTGGCTTCTTCAGGTCCAGTGTAATGTCTTCTGAGCAATACTATATTTTTATAAAACTATTTGCCAATCTACATCAGGTATTGAGGACATCTAGATAGTTGGTTCCTTAAATATTTCAGATGTTTGTAATTCCTTCATTTAGAACAGGAACAGGGTTACCTGAATACATGTCTGGTGTTGTGTCGGGACAGCTTGGCGAGTAACAGATGAGCTGAGTAAACAGAACCAGCAGATCCATAAGGGTTACTGCGTCTTTGCAAAGAAAAACAAGACAGAAATTAGTTCCTGGCCTCCACTTACAATGTAGGAGACTAAGATGTATGCCCTTCTCTGCTGTGACTGCACTGCAGTTTCCCGGAGACGTGAGCTCTGGTCCAAGACAGATGACCCCACAGCACAGCAAACACTGTGTGTTAATGGTGTGAAGTAAACATTATCTTTTTATCACATCTGTAACACAGAGCTCAGAGGAAGAGTCAGGTGGCCTGACTGTTTCTTCTTGTGTAGAATAGGAGAGGCCGCAGCAGACCCCTCATGAGCCACCCTAAAAATTCTGGAAAGAATACGACCTCTGCACTGCACTGCCCCTAGGAAGGTGGCTGGAAGAGCTCCTATCTTGCATTAATTTTTTAAAGTTCCAGATTGAAGTGTCTTTCAACCATTACTTCTGTGATAATGCTCCTCCTCGCCTCGGCCTAAGGGTCAGCAATGAGGTCTGCTGCACACCTCTCCCTGTTTGTCGTTCCAGAGCAGTTCAGACCCCACCCAGTAGCTGCCTCTGACAGTCATTTTCCCAGGAAGGCAGGAAAGGAAGTGTGGCTCTCAAAGTGCAGCTCAGGGCTGCTGTCCACGCCTGTGAAACAGGTGCAACCCAGTCTCGTCCACCCTGACACTGCGGGCTTCTTGTGACTTTGAAATAAGCTGTGATCAGTAACTTAAAAAAAGAAACAAAATTTGTCAAGCCTAACCATAAGGAAGGGACGACGCCAAGGGTCCAAGTGTGAGTAAACCACAGCGCTCGGTCTCCTCGGGCTTACCACGTCTATTCTCTGGCTAGCACCCACCTTTTCTATTCTTCAGCCTTATCGGAAATAGTTTTCTGCCTTGTGTATAGACCAGTAATCTTCCTAAAAGGCACAGTGAGTGAATGAAATAAGCATACTGCACTTCCTGTCCCGAGTAGTACAGCGTTTTCTGTTTGTCCCCTTAAAAAAAAAGAAAGAAAAAGAACACTGATTAGTGTGATTAGATTATTTTACAGCAGCTGCCTCCATACCCTTCTGGACCTCAAACAAGGTTGTGATCTACAATGGAGGCACCTCTAGTGTAAACTGTTTTAAATTATTTATTGCCTTTATTGTCTTCTGCTCCTTTACACTACATCTGAGAAAGAGCAGCTATTATGTAATCGGTAAAAGTTAGAAAGGTATACCGTGTATCCAGTGTTTGTTCTAAAACACTGTAAGCCCGTTATACCTCGCCAGAGCGGGGCTTCGGAGTGGAGAGAGGGAGGAATCAGCAGAACATGCTACTGCTTCATGTCTCCAAGGAGAAACCCACAGAGTGAATCTACGCAAATCACCCATGATCCCCACAACTGCGGATCTGGACACGGAGCCTGAGGCACACCTGAGGTGGTCAGAGCTCCACCCATGTTAGTGTCTCTCCAACAGAACCTCCTCCTCTGTACTCTCCACCACCACAGTCACCGGGTGGACCCTGCACAGGAGATCCCACTAAGAAAATGATGAACAAAGCCACCAGTGAGAAGAAGTGAAAATGAGGACCAGTTAAAAATCAAATTCGCGGGCTGGGGAGTTAGCTCAGTGGTTCCGGCGCCTGTCTCGCAAGCGCAAGGGCCCGGGTTCGATCCCCGGTAACCACATACCATACCGGGCGTGGAGACTCACCCCAGCAGCAACCAGTACCACATACCACAGTGCCGGGCGTGGTGGCTCACGCCTGTCATCCCAGCACTCGGGAGGCAGAGGCAGGAGGACTGTGATGTGAGTTGGAGGCTGAGCTCAGGGCCAGCCTGAACCACAAAGCAAGACCCTGTCTCCAAAAAACCTTTAAAAAAAAAAAATCAAACTCGCACGTCTTAGGACTGCAGTACAGACAGGAGGAGCGGGAAGCACTCAGCTCCCATCTCAGGATGGGGAACGTCTGTAGAAGCCGTTCTATGAAGAATCGAGGTCTACAGAGAGAAAACACCACGCTTCCAGCCCTGGGGGTTATGACTTCTGAAGAGCTCCTCTAATGTCTAGACACCGACACTAAGAGGGCCGGGGTTTAGCTCCAACACTACCGCACCTGGGAAGCACAGGGTCCGAGTTCAATTCCTGATACAAAGGAGGATAAACATGTGAGTCCGAATTCAGGAAGGGATGGGACGCAGGTTCCAGTAGTTCAGCCACCATTTACACGGAAATCCGCACCACACTGGAAACCAGACCTGCTGCTGAAAGGGCCGGGGTGAAGAGCCATGGCCGCCATGGAGTTCGCCCGGCTCCTCCACCAGGACGGAGGAGGGGAAGCATGCTGCAGGCAGAGCTTTGCCTTGGGGATGCGGGTAAAGTGTGACTGGTGAGGGGGACAGGACTGTGAAGCAATGATCTCTTTCTCGCGAAGGAGAAGGCAGCATAGCAGGGACAGACAGCGCACCACTGACGGCAGTGACAACGATGCGCAGAGCGGGACAGGACGGGGAACTGGACGGGCGCCGGAGGAGACTGTGGCGGCCAGGAGAGCTGTTAGGGGATAGCGAAGAAAGGACGGCCAGAGGGCCCACCCCACAACCGAGGGGGCGCCTGCGTTAGGAAATGCACGTCTGCACTGTCAAGCTGGGCCCCCACTTCCTGCAGTTCGAGAACCAAACTGAACCCACCCGAGGCGGCAGGAAGCATAGCAGGAGGTCATCTGGGAAAGAATGGCGAGGTGGCTGGAGACGCTGCGGGCCTCGGGGGGAGGGATGCACAAGCAGGGCTGGCCACGCGCCGGGAGCCTGCTGCGGCCCCAGCGTCTGGGGATTCGCAAACTCTCTGCATCTAAAAGTAGAATCCCACCCGTACACGCACATCCCTTCTCATCCTGAAAGACGACTTCCGACTTCTCTCTTCACCCTCCGCTACAAACACTGCCTTGAAACGCATTCCCTCTTAGTCTTAGCCTACTTCCTTGGACTATGTTATAAGATGTCCTTACACTTTCAAAGTAACTTGTTTGGAAAAGTAATATTCAAACAACAGAGCCATAAAATAATCCAGTTCACAAATTGAGAGAAGTAAGCAGAGAGGAGAAAAGTGCAGAACAAGCGGTTTCCTTGAACATTTCGAGTAAACTTCTTTCTCTCACAATAAGACATCAGCAGCAGAAGCGTGGACGGAGCAGCAGCAGCAGGGAGGCCCGGCCCAGAAGGGACATGGGCGGAGGTCGTCCCACGGTGACCAGAGACCAGGCGGGGCCGGGCTGCCTGTGAGGCCCAGGACACTCAACTCCGACCATGGGAGAACACGGACTCGCCACCCACCCAAGGGCACCGGCGCCTGACGAGGCGAGGCCGCGTGCTGGAGGGAGGGCGGCAGGCCTGACGGCCCGGCTGCACCTGAGCCGTCCGTGAGGGGCGTTGGTCACCAGTGCCCACGGCAGACAAGCTGTGCAAAGCTGTAGTTATGGCCTGTCTTTTAAATCTATAAAACGTATTTTACATCATCATCATGGACAAAGTAATCTAATTTAACATTCTCCTAACTACTAAAAAATAAATAATTTCTGCCAGGTATGGTGGTGCAAGCCTGAAATCCCAGCTTTCAAGAAGCTGAGGCAGAAGGATCACCACAAACTCAAGGCCAGCCCAGGGTACACAGTGAGTTCAAGGCCAACTTAGAGCCTATCTCCAAAAAATCAAAATGAGTGAATAATTTCTAAGCTATTTTTATTAATAAAATCAATTATTTTAAAAGTATATAATGAAGAAAATAATGTTTACCATATTGCTTTGAATGTCCCAAAACTTCATCAGATTTCGTGGTTTCACACAGTTCCAAGTATTGCATGCACTGCTGGACTGCTGTTGCTACCTGATAGAGTAATATTTTATTAACTCCAGAAATTTACAGCTTATTAGTTCAAGAATATTTTTTAAAAAATAGTTAAAGCAATAAAAATACTAAAAGGAAATATTTAAGGAAATATTCAAAATACCGCCTTTGGGGGAGCTGAAGCGTAGGCTCACAAATTACAGTGTCGCTGTAGCACCATGTGGGGGCACTGCGCGAACCAGGTAGAGTGCCATTACTACAACACTGTCACCCATGGACAGAAATAAGCATGATCTACCTGGCATGGAGGCACTCGCCTGTGATCCCAGCACTCTGCAAAGCTGAGACAGGAAGACTAGAAGTTCCAGCCCAGCCTGGTGACTCAGTGAGACTCTGTCTCAAAATAAAAAACTGTTAAAGGGCAGGATGTAGCTCAGTGCGAAGGCTCTGTGTTCAGTCCGTAGTACCAAAGAGAAAAGATAGAAACACAGATTTCCTATCGGAGTAAAAGATAAAAAAATTTGGTGATCCTCATTTTTAAAACTCTGCCACCAACTTCCTCGCTTTGGAGCCCTTCCCTCCCACTGGAATCAGCCCTCACTTCCACCTTGACCACCAGAGTTTCAGGAAACCCATAAAGAAAAATACCAGATTTTAAAGAACAGAGGCACAGAGAAAATCGGACTGGGACTGTTCAGGGCCCCCACAAGTCTCCCCTCCTGCCCTCTCCATAGCTGCCCTCTTCCCGCAGACACTGCCAACTCCCGTTTCCAAACAAAACCAAAGCCCTGGGAATTGGGCCTGGGCATGGTCGGCTGTGGGAATAAGGAAACTATCGGTGCCCGTGGGGTGGCTGGTTCCAGGGAGGCTGGGTCATAACGCAGCTTAGAAGCGCCCAGGCCCGGGACCCAGCATAGCCAGTGGCCACAGCCCAGAACACAGGGCCAACTGCCGAGGAGAGGCCGCCAACACTCGGAGAGAAGCAGGGCACGCGCCTCCAAGGCCACAGGGTCTCGGCCAGACACCCGGCCTGGGCGGGACCTCGCGCCCACTGCAGGCGCAAGTCGGACACCCTTCTCAGAGCAAAACAGACAGAAGCAGCTCTTGGCCCCACTTCCCTCATTTCATTTCAAAAGAACAAAATTGACAATGAAAAATAAAAACGGCACAAATCTCTTGTTGATACTGTATTAACTTAGAAAAGACTTTTGAAGGTTTCAAGTAAAGTCTCGAGGAGGTCTGATTCATTACACACATGAAGTGGAAGCTCCAACTAAGCTAACAAAGTGCTGAGGTTCTGTGGGGCGACTCCACCTGGGCCCCGGAGCTCCTGAGAGCGAGGGGCTGACGTGGGAAACAGGCCCGCAGAGGGGTCAGGAGCGCCGGCCTCCGTGACGCCAGCAGGACTGTGGGGCGCAGCCCGCTCGGGCCCCTCGCCTCCGCCCGCGCAGCAACAGCACCTGTCCATTTCCGTGGGAATGGGAGGGGCCTGAGATCCCACAGTTGCTATTTCAGTTGAATTTTTCTTAAAAAGTTTAAGTACCTCTACCAATAAAGTCCATCCTGTTATTTAGTGTGGCTTTCTTCTGCTGCTGATCGACTCTCAATTTCCAAACACAAAACAATCATCATCCACTTTTATTTTGTGCTCTACTCCTGTCAACCAAAACTCAGCGTGACACGAACCTTTTTTCACCATGCTTAACCCGGGGTCCTGCTGCCTACGGGAACCACACCTACTGATCCAGACCTGGGCAAGTTATTAAATGTCTTAATAAACCTCATTTGTTCATGTTTGTCAATTATTAATTAGTTGAAAAGCGCCCATACACAGTTTTTCTAAAAGTCATAAAGGTGGATAATTTGGGTAATACATCTTATATTATTAGCCTACATTTCACATTGCCCCATATTATTTTGAATACAAAAGTATTAATCACTCTGAATTTTTCATGAAACTCTCACTCAAATGTACAGGTATATTTTACAACAATAACTCCCATAGTAATGCCTGATCAGAATTAAATTACATGTGAATGTTTTAAAATATAGCTTCTCCAGGAGAATTAGCTCAAGTGGTACCACACCTACCTTGGAAGAACAAGGGCCTGATTTCAATCCCCAGTACCGCAAAAATGAATAGGTAAATAAAATAAAATACAGCTTCCCTCAAGCTAGCTTGTTACTGACAGCAGCGCACTCACTCCGAACTCGCACAGCCCGTCACCCGCCTGCAGCGCAGGCCTCACGTCGCCCTGCCACTCTCCCAGGACGGTGTTCCGTGGTCCCGCGAAAGGAACTGCGTCAGCACTCAGTTCTGCTTGTTGAGACATGGAATCATGGACCTTTCTATGATCCAACTTCTCAGAATAGAGACAGAGGTACAAACTTACCAGAGACTTATATTTCTTTTCAAGAAGTTTTAGTACTGTCGTCCTGCTATAATATGCATGCTAAAAATTAAGGGAAAACTGTATTTAATATATAAGTTATGCCATTCAAAACCTTTTCCTCACCATTGCCAGTAATATCCTAAATGATTCCATAACTTGGGTTTAAATTATTATAATCAGTGCCAAGCAGATGTTTCCATGTGCATTGCATTTACGGTGTAGCAACCACAGGCTGCAAATGATAACAAAATCTTTGGTACCACTTAGCGACTGACTAGTAAAAGACATTATACCCATCAACTGGGTCCAGTTTCCACGCTGAACTGCCACCACCAACAGCAAAAGAAGCCTACCTACTGTGAAGACATGGCCGAAACCAGTCACAACGTTACAAAGAGAAAAATCACCAGTCTTACAATGATGATTTGAACTCTGTGTGTACAGGAATTGGCCGAGGGTGCAACATTCCAAAGAGACAATATCCTATCGCTTTCTGCCAATCACATTTAAATGACTGAGAGCGAGAAAGCAGAGGTTTGTCCTGACACTGAGCACAGCTGCCCTGGAACACTTGTACACGTGCAGCATTCTACAGAGCCGGGACACGGGACGTGTCACACAGCCGAGTTAGATTTGGTGGCACTGGCATTCCAGGTGTGGTGTGGTATGAACCTTAAACTCTTTCCTATTAAGTATTAGTGAAAGCTATCAGAACTCCAGGGAGCGGTTTTTAATTCACGAGCTGCACACAGGCTGGGCCCCACGTCTGGTCACGTGGAAGGGGTGACCAACCCCCACCCAGCTTTCACCTTTACACGCGTGACTGCACAAAAGCAGCCCAAAGCCTGCACACGTGGACCATAAACGGTAGCCCCATGTGCAGTGACAGCAGAAGGGTCCCGGATCCTCACCGTCCACTTTCTGAACCACACAGCCTTCGTGTCGACTAATGCGAAAAGGCAGACGGGCTCTAAGAGCTTCGGTGAGACGGGACGGCTCGGCGTCTGCTCCAGTGACAGCAGGGACAGGGTGCTCTCCACGATTTCTTCCATGTACCTGAGGGTGGGAGGAAAGTGATCTTCAGATCATAACAAAGGTCAGTGTGTACTCATGTTAGATTACAGACTTACGTAACAATTCTATATTAGTGATTTACTTTACTACTTATATGGTATATAGATGTAACAGTAATGATATTTCATAGAATGATAAAGTAGCATATAATCTTTAGAGATTTTTTATTTCATTAAATGGCAGAAGCAGAATTCACACTCCATTCTAACACTCTATGTTAGAAATCTTTTTTTATTTTTTCTTGTTTTGATTTTTCGAGACAAGGTCTCACTACGGCTGTCCTGGACTCAGGGCAATCCTCCTGCCTCAGCCTCCCAGGTATTGGGGTTGCCGGCATATGCAATCACACTTGGATACAAAACCTTCCCTTAACTACTTCAGCAATGTCTCTCCAAATGTAACCGTCCAATCGTGACTCACACATGCTCTTGGGACCTTTATGGAACTTGTCTAAAGTAGCAAAGATTCATTAAGAACCACACTGGGGCCAGCCAGAGATCAGCTCAGTGGTTCCAGCGTCTGCCTTGCAAGTGCAATGTCCTGAGTAACCACGTATCACAATGCTGGGTGTGGTGGCTCAACTGTTATCCCAGCACCTGGGAGGCAGAGGCAGGAGGACTGCTGTGAGCTCAGGGCTAGTCTGAACTACAAAGTGAGACCCTATCTGAAAAAAAGAGCTACAGCACCCTACTTTCACTGTGTTAGAAGGGACAGAAAATACTAGCACAGGTCCTCTCACAAGCTGAGTGCCAGACAAATTTGGCAGCTGCCGGCCTGCCCTCAGCTGGGGCTATCTGGGCAGCACCTGAGCATCGAAGGCTGGCACCATGCCCACACACCCACACACCCACAAAAGCGACCTGGGGTTAGACTTACTTGCCCGGGTGACGGATCCAGAAAGATGGTGCCTCTCTCTGGTACTCGCTCAGAAGACGGACCTGCGGGACGGGCACAGCACTGTCACACTGGGGACCACTTCCAAGGTGGGCTGATCCCATAGAGCAAATAAATACCTTTTTAAGTAAGCGGGTCATATTCGGGTTCCTTATGTCTATACCCGCTGAAAGTGTGGGAATGTGATTTTCTCCAGAAAGAAAATACAGTTCCAAATATTTGGCTGAAAAAGAAAAGTAACGACTGCTGCACCCATCGTAACAGCACCTTCTGAAAACACTGTGCTTCATGTGCATTTTCCTAAAACACAGAGAAAACAGACAAAGTGTAGCCGTGTGTCAGCCTACCCACGCTCGTGTAGATCTCCTTGGTCATGTGTAACGGAAGGAGTGTGAACGTCTGCGCGTAGAACTTCAGAATCCGGTCCTGTGAGGGAGACAGAAGGTGCGCCTCCGAGATTCTGGCCAGACAGAGATGGAACCTCACACACTAAAACTTCAGACCACAAACACAGACATCCTCACACCTCCCAGAAATGTATCTCTTTTAAAAAGCACATCTCTGTATCAGCCAGCAAAAGAGTGAATCAAATCCAAAATGCACTGCAAAGTCTGCCTGGGACAGGTCCTGACTGGAAGCGGAGCAGCAGGGAGGCTGGACGGAGTCGAGAGCAGTGAAGGCACCGGTTAACCAACAACAGAAGCGGCCATGACAAACTCCACGGAGCTATCTTTCCTTCCTTTTCTTTGTGGGACCTTTGCACCCAGCTAAATCCCAGCCCATTTCTTTACTTCGGGTTGTTTTGTGTGTTTGAGGTGAGAACTTGCCAAGTCGCCCAGAGCGGCTTGAATTCACAGCTCGACTCTGGGGTCTCAGGCATGCGCCGCCACCCCAAGCTGACCGCATCTCTGAATCCAAGACTTGTTTGTTTTCAACTGTTGACATGAGTAGTTTCAGTAATCAGACATTTAAGATTTTTTCTAATAATTTTCTGTATCCCCCAAAAAAAGTACTATATTTTTTTAATTTAATATTACTAAAACCCAAAGTAGAAACTATCACAAGGAAAATTAATTGAATGAGGAACAGATGTAGTGAGAGCAGAGCCTGGCACGAGCAAGCACTCAGAATGATGCTGTTAGACAACCGTAAGCCTTCCAACTATGTAAGTGTAATTGTCATAGATTACTCCCAGTACTGAAATCCAACTTGTCATTAAATGAAAACAAAGTTATCTAAAATGTTCTAAGCTAAGGGAAAAAATGATCACCCTGCTCACATCATAGGCCTAAGAGAAAACCTTCGCCACATGACTCGAGGTTTCTTCCAAGAACCCGGAAACCCCTGCCGCACACAGGGTACGAGAGCTTGGGGAGGTCTCGCCCACAGCACCGCTAACCCATTAGAGCGTGTGACAGGTACACTTGTTATGAGAGAACTCTAGTCTGCTGTAATTCTTTGTTAAGTAAGGAAAAACACAAGGGAATTGATGACTACCTGTTAAGAGTCAGCTTCAAAATAGCAGAAGACCTAAAACTCTTCCTCCTCCCCACAAGTGCCTGCCTCAGCCTTTGCATAGTCTGCACTACCCTCTAGTGCTGGTGAGCCGGAACTGCAGCCCGAGCGTCAGCAACTGCGGCCTTCACCGAGACCACGGACTGCACCCTGCTGACGCGGACTGAGACGAGGTCGGCCAGGACACGCGGCGGGGCCAGGCTCCCCCCTGCCTCCTGTGCGCTGCCTGTGGCCTCCAGTGCCCCGGGAGCTCCGGAAGCAACTTTCCCGGCCTGCGTGTGGGCTGCTGCAGCCCCAGTTGAGGGTGATGTGTGCACTTCAGACGCAGAACACAACAAACTGGGCTCTTCTCCTCGTGTCTTCCACCTGTGCAAAACTCCACCTCACTGCAGAGCCAAAGCTTTCCTCACCAACACCCAACTTTTTTATTAAAAAGATCTGATTTGTACTTAGAAGACGATGGTTCAGCAGTCAGGACTTTGTTTACCCACTTCCCAGACCCTCCACAGGACGAGGGCGCTGCTCAGAAAACGCACCTTGGTCAAAACAGAGCTGATTTTGAGAAGCTGAGTGCCCACCAATACCCACACATAGCAATCACTTATCTATGGCCACAGTTTCACAGTTTTAGGGATTTTTCAATATTAGTCATATATGGTTTTATAAGCTCTTAGCTATAAAGCTAAGAAGCTATTCTAGCTTCATTTTCAAAGCAGTTGAGCTATATATAAAACTTTAATGCTAGGGCCAGGATTTGGCTCAGTGGTTCCAGAGCCGGCCTTGCAAGCGCAGAGGCCCAGGTTCAATCCCCGGTGACCACACACAACAATGCCAGGTGTAGTAACTCACGCCCCCCAGCAATCAGTACCACACACCACAGTGCCGGGCCTGGTGGCTCACGCCTGTAATCCTAGCACTCGGGAGGCAGAGGCAGGAGGATTGTTGAGTTTGAGGCTGAGTTCAGGACCAGCCTGAACTACAAAGTGAGACTTTGTCTCAAAAACAAAAACTAAAAACAACAACAACAACAACAACAAAAAACTTAAATGCTAATGATTTGTAATTTTTAAGTTTTCAGTTAACTATAAACTCTTAATATACATCTAGGGTCAGGGATGTAGCTCCGTGGCACTGCATCTGCCTGGCAAGGACAAGGTCCTGAGTTCCATCCCCATGTGTGTGTGTATGGGGGGAGGGGTTTTCGTCTCATTTCAAAAACAACACTTGAATATCCCTTTACAACATAAAACATAAGGCACAAGTGAAAACAGTCTACTATTTAACAAAGCATGTGTCTGCACCCACACTTCAAATCTGGCCCTAAATAAGGCTTCCTGAAAACAAGCTTTCTGACAACCCAAAAGCAGAGGCTGCAACCCCGCAGCCACATGAGCTACTGCCGTGGAAGCCGGTGTCTGTCCAGGGCCAGCGCAGGGGTGCGCGTTCACCTCCCCCCGCGGTCCTCACCGTGATCGTGGGCTCGGGGTCCGGCAGCGCGGCCGCCAGCCTCTCACAGAGCCCGGCCCAGTTCTCCAGGTTCAAGATGTCCGAGGGCGGGGCGGAGCACAGCAGCTGCAAGGCTTCACATCTCACCTGCGGATGCCAAAGGACGCGCCACCACTCAGCCACTGGGACAGTTCCGATTCTCCAAAGCAGAATTCAACAAAGTACAGAAAGGCACAGCCTGGCTACTTTTAGTGCCATTTCCAAGAATCATTTTTTTCTAAATAACTCATGAGAACTAATTTTTCAAAACAAGTGCTAAGCAGGAAAAAAACACTAGTTTTCTATGTCAGGAAAAGCAAAATGTGAACGCTAAATTGCTAGACCTCAGGTCTCAAGCAGAGGTGAGTCAGAAGAGCCCTGAGGGGCAGAATGAGACTGTGCAGGGCAGCCGGACTCCCCTCCCCGCGGTCCTGGACGTACCCACAGGCTGGGACCCCGAAGTGCTGCCCAGGGTCCCTGGGCACAGGCGCCAGCAGACACGAAGGTTTCTCACAGAACAGCCATCTTCCTGTTGCCCGTACTTTCTAATCTTCCAACTACTAACCAAGAAGTCACTCTGCAGTGCAGTGTAAAACTGTGCTTTGATTTTTCACAGCTAGTTCACTTCTCCGTGGGCTGCAATCAGAATCGCTGAAAACCATGGGCAACAGCAGCACCCTCAGCTGATGGCACGAGGTCCTCGGACCCCGCTGCGCGAGACCCTGCCAGGCTGCTGTGTGCTGGCGGGAGGGACAGAGGTGCCGGAAAGAAGCACTTCATCACCTCTGTGTGTGACGGGCACTGGGGTGTGGAGGCGGCTTTAGACACTAGGGATTCATTATCCACTTAAGCAATTTCTCCTTTTCACTTATTAGGGTAAAATCCTATTAACAATTTAATACTTATGGGAGCAGAATAAAAAGTACTGAACAAAAATAGATTTCTGAGTGATCCATTTAAGTTGAAGACAATAGGATTTTTATCACGTAAAAGTCAAATCTCACATTCAATATCTCTTCAAACGTTATCTACTAAGAACCAAAAATTAAAAAGAATGCAAGATTCTGAGAGGGAAAAAGTGATTCTGTTTTTTCAGAAAGTTTCAGTGAAATAAATCATAACTATTCATGTAGCTTCAAATGAAAATTTGAGAAAAGTAACTCAAAAGCTGAGAACAAATGGCAAAATATACACAAAAGTCTTAAGATAAAAAATTCAAAGATCCCTATTCTGATTTCAAATTGACTTTTAAATGAAATAGTTTATCATAAAAAGTAGTTAGTAAAATTTCTTAATATATAAAAAGATACAATTCAATGCACATTTCAAAACAAGTCACATGTAGGTATATAATTTTATTTACCAAAAATCTTAAGCAGCTGCTCACACTTTATAGAAATAGAAAAGTATTAAATGAATTTTTTCATAAGAGACTATTAAAATATTGCACCCAAAGCAACAGTGGAAAGCAGTTCTGAGAACAAATGCTTCACCCTTTAAAAAGGAAGCGAGGAAAAAATCTTGTTTTCTTCCAAGCAGCACTGCAGTTCGCTAGGGATGGCTTCCTCCTTTCTGCGCTCTCTCACTTGACGACTGGAAAGTGATCGGGCTTCCGGCCTCGGACGCCGGACCGGACGCCGACCCCGCAGGCCCAGGGCGGCCGGGACCGCCGCCCACCAGCAGGCGCGATGCCCACACTCACCTCTTTAGGTTGCCGAGGATCCAACTGGTCCGCGATCAACTGTACTTTTCCAGGGCAGAACTTGCAGCTCTGTAACGCAATTGACAAAGCACTTTTATTTAGTCGTCATCACCTCTAGGGAGACTCTGGTGATGTGATCCCAGGCTCAGAATCATGCAGAATGAGAGAAAGTCAACCATTTTGCTGTGGCACCAAACGTTTTTCCCCAAAGGTTTTTAAATGAGAACTGAAGGTCACCGCAGGATGATGGACCTTCATGTATATGAGAACTATAATTTGCTGAGAAAGTTGCAATGTGTAGACTCTATATAAAGACAGAATGTGTCCCAAAGAGTGAGGCAAAGGAGAGGAGAGAGGCATCGAAAGACATGGGCAGGAGGGAGCCCCAGCGCAGGCTGTGACGGGGATGCCTGAGGTCTTATTCCCAGTAGTTCCCACAGTTTTTTCTCCATAGTTCTTATTGGGTGAGAAAAATTCTAAAGTAAAACTTATATTTAGAAAAAAGTATACAGTGGACGATAGGTGATTAAGGGGAATGGTCCCTCTCCCTATCAAAAACTACTAAAGATACAAAATATCCAAAAGACCATCTAAAAATAACAAAAATCACATTAATAGCTACAAATTACTACCTATCACGTGACAAGGTACTTGATACTTTCCGAATTCATAGTCACCCTCAAATGCAGCAGTTTCCACGACTTCTCTATTCACAAGGCTAGAGCGCGCGTGCCCCCAGCTCAGCCTCCCCCCGGCCCGTGCCCAGCGGACCTCGGCAGCTCTGCAGGGGCCCACTCAGCACAGCGAGTTAAACGGGTCTGGAACAGAATCTGTCGCCTTTGACTCCGAATCTGCTCTCCCCGAGAACTTCTTTGACAAGCAGCCCTGCCTCCACCCTGCTTTCACGCGGGTCTTGGGCAGGTGTCCCTGGTGCTCAGACCCTCAGCACCTCTCCCCTCAGCTTCAGAGACAGCCTGGGCCAGTCTCCCACAGCCACCTTCTCCCTCCCTCATCACGACATGCCCAGCAGACGGGCGAATCTCCAGGAGCACGTGTCTCTGTCCAGAGATCCGACACGATTCCCTGCGCTCCTACTCTGACCAGCTCAGCCCTTGAGTGCACTGACTTACTCCACAAATATTTACCAACACTCAAAATGAGTCAAGCTTCTGCTATGTGCCACATGCCACGGCTTTATAGTTAGGAGCTATAAATTTATCTTTTCTTCAGGCAGTCCGAGTGCTGAGCCCAACAGCCCAGCCTTGCACATGCCCGCAAGAGCCCCTCCCCGGAGCTACATCCCCAGCCCTAAAGCACAGCCCTTTCTGCACACACAGCACGACACCCCCAACTCCTCCGCATCCTCGATTCTCCTGGAGATCTCGTCCTTGCCTGGGCCAGAAGCTCCGACACTCAGGTACAAGCTGCTCTTTGGAAGGCCTACGACACGTCATTCCTGACAATCCTGCCGTGAATGTTCTGTCCGACCTCTCTCTATCTTGGGTTTCTTGGGGAAATAACACACATGATCACTCTTGTGTTTCGGAAGTTGCCAGAATAGGGTACCGCACACAGCAGGCGCCGGCCACGCGGCCACTGGCTGAGCGCTCACCTGAGAGCTGAGGGCCTCAGTCCTGCACTGCCCGCCTTTCACGCTTATCTCCTCGGAGTAGCTACAAATTACCATGCGTACCACTCCGGAGCTTTTTCACTGCTTCCATAAACACAGTGCAGACTTTTTTAAAAAAATAATTTGAAGCAATGTGATAATTTTTATTACTCAAGATATCAGAATGAATTTAATACTCATCTTAAAAGTGACTGGCTATGGTCAGGTCTCACTTTTACATTACTGTTTTATCAGTAGTGAGACATAAATTTCCGTAGTAACTAAAAGTAATACATTTCAAGAAGGTATGTAGATAACTTGAGTCTGTATCTGTCAGATTTTCAGCTCTAATGTTTCTTAGACTAGCATGACAAAGACAGCAGCACTATCTGCAAGCTGGGCATCACGTGAGCAACACACAGAGAGCAGGGGTTTTTTTTTGTTTTGTTTTTTGTTTTTTTTCATCTCAGCTGTCCTTCCCTTTCATTTTTCACTTATGAAACAAATAATACCAAAGAGTAAAATCCTATCAACTGAAGACAGTAAGAGACTGTCGGTCCCCTGTGCAGGCTGGGTGCGGCTCACCTCGAGGTTCTGCCTGACACTGAAGAGAAAGAGATGAAGGCCTTGAGATCGCCGAGCTCTGCCATGAAATCCTCAAAAGCAGAGCTGGAGGCCACAAAATGGGTTGTACCCAAGATGCCCTCACTAGAATCTAAGGGACAGCAGCAGCGGCGAGAGCGAGAACGAGGAGGCTGAAGCACAAGCCGCGCGGGTGCAGGCAGGCCGCGAGGGGCCAAGAGGCTGGGAGGGTCTCCAGAGGCCTGCAGGGTCCGACAGACAGCTGGACAGCTCCGAAGAGCCACCCCCATCCAGCCCTGGGCAGCTCCGGTGCTGCAGTCCCAGCTGCAGCCGGCTCCGGCCGGGACCTGCGACACCTTGAGACCCTGGGACTCCCGGCCACCTGAAGGTACCTGACAGTGTGGGTGTCTGGGGTGACAGCAAGTCAGCGGAGCCCTGTCTGCCACACCGGCAGGCTCCACCACACAGGCTCTCGAGTGGGACAAGGACAGCACTGAGAGGGCTCTCACTCCGCCCGTGTCCTGCAGGCCACTGGTGACGTCCTCCTGGCCAGCTCCACTTGAGGCACCCGCAGGAGTAGGCACCCCTTGGCACCACCAGAATGGCGTTTACAGTATAAAATCCACACTGGAAGAAGAGGCAGGGACATGAGCACCAGCAACCTGATGCAGTGGCGGCAGCCCTCATCTGCCAGGAAGAGGAAACAGACAGGGAAGCTCGGTCCGAGACCGCCGGAGCACGGCTGAAGATGGTCCATGTGGGGCTTCTCAGACACACCGGCCACAGCCAAGGCCGCACTCCTGTGTCACTCGCTGGTCTCATCAGCCCTTGAGGGAGCAGCGCCTCCTCCGCGTCCTGCACAGGGAAGAGGCGGCCAGACGGACAGATGGACGAGGTGGAGCACATGAGGCCTGGCGTGCAAGCTACTGGCCAGGCCAGGAGGCTCCGCTCAGAGGAGAGGGGCAGAAGCTTGAAAACTCAAACACAGCTTGTGGGACTCCCAGAGGGAGGTGGGGAAAACTCGCACTGTTTGCCAGCTTGAGCCACCAGGGGAGACAGGCGACTTTCCCATCGGAAGGCTGACAGTGCCTGGGGGACCTCCCGGGGGCTGGGGGTTCAGACCCGCCCAGAAAAGACATACACATCCAGGCCCGTTGTGATCCTGTTAAACCAGGACTCCTCCTCAAAAACAGAAGCAAAGCTTAAAACAGTGTCTTCTGAGACTATGACCTCACTCCTTCCAAATCTGTACATGTCTTTAAAACTCTATGATTCTAATAGTGAGAAATAACTTACTCTCTGGGACTGAGCAGCGCTTCACCCCCAGCTATTCCGCACACACACTTGGGTCTGAGCATCTGTACTTCCCGTAACGGGCTCCCCGGGCTCCCTGCTCTCTCACAGCTCAGTCTCAGCGCAGTCAAGGGCTCATCCCGTTGGTGACGCAGCGTCCTGGCACTGGTCTCCCCTTCTCTTGGTTCCTGAGTCCTTGATCCCAAGAAGCAGCTCAGTAAACCAGCCACCTGCCTACATCAAATTAAACTGAAATCCTAGACCCCCCACCTTCTCTCAGACAGCCAGTCAACAAGAAAGGGAAGTTCTCCAGCACACACAGAACAGCTGGACGCCTCAGGGTCACGGCTCAGCGCTCCCCTCCTCCAGGACACGACGGCAGCTAAGACAACACGCTGCGAGTTCTCCGGGTGCTCCCAAAGCCCTTCGCCTTCGTCAGGAAGCCCCACCTTCGACCGGTATATGTGGGTTGTTTTTTTCCCCATATTTCAACGAAATGTCTCAAAGCACCTTTTGGAGTATCCTGGGGACTACTCTGTGGTTAGACCCTCATGGCACAGCTGACAGCTGACATGACAACATCTCACTGAAGTCACGGCGGGGGAGGGGAACCTCATAAGCCCAGACGGATCCGTTTCATTTGGTCTGTGGTGCGGGGCCTCAGTCGGGCCAGGCGAGCTCACCCTGGAACACAGCCCAGCCTCGCACCCTTCTTGGCCAGAAGTCTGCGGAGACGCCTCCCTCACAGGCTCCAGCCCGGCCGTCTCCCTGTCCTCTACCCGACCGATCCGGCCGAAGCCCTTCTCCTGAGTCTTGCTTTGACCAAATGACAAAGTTTCATATATGGGGTTTGGAGAAAAGGGAAGATCTCCCATCTCTGGACATTCAAAAATGTTCAGCATTTTAAAACCAAGAACTCACAGCAGCCTTCACCTGCAGAGAACACAAAAAACTATTTTTGGGGGGATCAGATTCCTGACGTGCTTACAAGGCAGGCACTGCAAACACAGCTAAATCCCCTTCCTGAACGTCTTCTTTGTCGTGTATTCTGTACTGGGGAATGAACCTAGGGCCTTCACAAGAAGCAACATTTGCAGCCTTTTTTTTTTACTTTGATTTTGAGACAGTGTCTCACTAAACTGCTAAGCTGCCAAGGCTGGGGACAAATTTGCAATCCTCCCACCTCAGCCTCCCAGAGTGCTAAGACCACAGATGTATACCACCAGCAGCATTTTGAGAATGAGATTTTTTAACTAAAATGTAAGCAGATTTGTTTCATACGATTTTTATAAATTCCAAAATAGATTAATTTTTTACCTCACTAAGAATTATCTCAGGAGTTCAATCCTGGTACCACAAAATTATCTCAGATATGACACATTTAACACTATACATAGAATTCTATCGGATTTTCTATTTCACTGACTAAATTGATACTACATTATTTTATTATTTTTCCTCTAAATAGTTAAGTTAGAAAGCAGAACACATCCAGTTAAAGAGACTTTACTGAAGCCAACAATTATCGAACACCATTTGGAAACACAACTGCAGCAAACACCTCACCCGGTTGAAGGAGGAGTCGCTGTCGGAGCAACTGTCAGTGCAGTAACTGCTGCTCTTCCCCCTGGCCGCCCTCCTGGGCCTCCCAGGACACCGTGTCTCCTCCTCGTCCAGCCTGGTGCTCATGTGCTCCACCACGGCCGTGACCACGCTCTTCAGGGAATGGATCATGTCTCTGTACCTTCAAAGTCAGAGCAACTCAGTAAGAGGAGGACGGTCAGCAAACACCACGACTGTCACCCACGCTCAGTTCCATGACTCTTCCTTTATGGACACAGTGCGAGAGGCAAAAGCCTAAGCTAGTGTTTCTTAAAGAAGTGGTCACAACGGGGCTGTGAGAGGGGGATGAAGATGGGCAGGAAGCCGAGAGCGGCTCCATCTCCTGGGTTTCGTCACAGTCTAACAGCACAGCACCATGGACTACAGAATCGGAGGCCACACGTCCCGGGGGGCGGAGAGGTGCATCCCGACCCTCACAGAGGCCGGCTGCAGATGTCACAGCCAGGCTGCCACCACGAGGCTCTCACTCGGGTCTTGTTCCCCAGCCTTCTCCAGCCGCCCTGCTGCGTTCTGCTGCTTTCCTCCCTGCAGCCCCACCTGTACCTGCCGCCCACACTGAGCACCTCCATGTGCAGCTGGGCTGTGGGCGGGCCTGTCCCATCAGAAGCGGGACAGCGGTCATCGGGCAGGCGGGGGAGGGCTTTCTGACACTGGGAGAATCCATCCGGCTGAATCCTAAGATCGCTTTCACCTCATAGCAGTCTAAAGATCTCAAACATCACTTCTAGTAAAAATTTCTCTTTTTAAGTACAAACACTCAAGCATCTACATTATATTAGACAGAGATGTCAAAAATAATTAGAAATATAATTTTAGACCTAGGAAGAGTTATAAAGTCTAGTCCTTCTATTTTACAAACAAGGAATATGGGAAGTGGACCACTGAAATCTCTATATTTAAAATTAAAATGACATAAGAACTGAAATATACAGTTATTGAGTACTTAATTTAAAATTACAATCCTACCTTGTAATACTCACCAGTTCTATCATCACAAATTAATTCTCAATATTCTCAGCTATAAATGAAGTAAAAAGAGTACAACCTAGGCATCTTATATCCTTAGGGCTATATATACAAAGAAATAATTGTAATATCTGAAACGATCTGTAAATATAAAGCTCTGGGGGCTAACCCACTGCACAGCGCTGCACTGGAGGAATGGGCGCAGAAACACTTCTTGTCCTGGCTGACGGGTCACAGGGCAAGCCCCTGCCCGGAGGAGCAGTGAAGCCACGCTGCGGCCTGGGCAGGAGCAGCGCAGGCGGCCTCCGAGCTGTGGGGCAGCCTCGTGGCCACGCAGCCCCACCACAGCCCAGGCTACTGGGCCCAGGTGCACAGACGTCCTCGGAACCTCGCGCCAGGGCACAGGGTCTCCACCAGGCCAAGCAGCAGGGCCGACCTAGTGGGCCCGGACCCTGCAGGAGGGTGTCCAGCCAGGTGCCCCTCCGCTATGCCAATTGCCTCGGCTCGCTCATGGGTGAGGGTGTGCACGGCTATGTGTACTGCTTTGTCACACATGACCGAAACTATATTCCTATGTGTACTATGCTTACCAACATACATTTATATCCACATATTTCCCATGTGTGTATGTTGTGCACTGACAGAAACCACAGGGAAAGACAACCCTGAACACAGAAGGCAAACATGGACACAGCAGGGTGGCCAGCGGAGAGGACACAGCAGAAACGCAGTGGACAGAGCAAGCCCAGGAAGAGCCCAGAACAGTGGAGTGGACAGTGAGAAGCAGCAAGGCTTGCCGCTCAGTACTCCAACCTGCCAAGGACAGGGCCGGCCCAGAGCCGGCCTCCTCTTCTGCAGACCTGGGGGTGGGGACGGGGCAGCACCACATGGGGCCACTGCCAGCGCCACCAAGCTCTTCTGGGTTCTCCAGCCAGCTGTGCCAATCTCGCAGCCCAGCTGCCCTGTGGGCCAGAGGGCGCATGAACACCAGAGCCCCTCCCCTTAGAGCTCACTCACCTGGAGGAGCACACATACTTCTCTATTAAGTAACACACAGTGTACAGGGTGAGATGAAGGGCAGCTCACATCCACAAAATGAATCTGAGCTTCTGAGTTGAAAAGAAATATTCTAACCTATTTGTAAAAGCCAACATGAATTCTTCTGCAAAAAGTATCAACAGAGGCCAGGGACACAGCTCATCAGCACAGCACCTGCCTGGAAGAGCAAGGTCTTAAATTCAATCCCTGGTACAAAAAAAGTATCTGTGGGACCGGGGATTTAGCTCAGGTGGTTCCAGCACCTGTTTTGCAAGCGCAAGGGCCCAGGTTCAATCCCCAGTAACCACATACAATACTGGGCTTGGAGACTCACACCCAGCAGTAATCAGTACCACATACCACAGTGCCGGGCGGTAGCTCAGCCAATAATCCCAGCACTGGGGAGGCAGAGGCAGAGGCAGGAGGATTGCTGTTATATGCATTTAAGGCAGAGCTCAGGGCCAGCCTGAACTACAAAGTGAGACACTGTCTCAAAAAATATATATATATCTGTGGAAATCAGTGTGGAATTTCCTCAAAAAGCTAGTATTGGAGGTCCCATTTGATCTGGCCATTGCTCTGCTAGGTATATATACAAAAGAATTAAGAGATTCATATCACAGCAACATATGTATACCCATGTTTATAGTAGCTCAGTTTGTGATAGCTAAATCTTAGAAACAACCAAAATGTCCATCAAGTGGAGACTGGATAAAGAAGATGTGTTTTTTTTTATAGAATGGAGTTTTACTCTGCCATTAAAAATGATCCAATTGAATCATTCATACGCAAATGGATGTACTTTGAGGACATCCTCAAAAGTGAAATAAATAGATCACAGAGGTGTAAATATCATACTTTTCTCTGGTATGAGAAAATGAAGATGTAAATGAGTGCTAATATATATAGCTGACACTGTGAAATAGAAAATATTTAAAAGAGGGTGTAGGGGTAAATAATGAGGGAGGAAAAGAATGTGGTAGTAATAAAAAAAGGAAACAGAGCTTATGTATATAGGCATGAGGGGTTGCAGGGTGGGTGGGGAAGGGGAAAAAAATGAGAATTAAGTCGTGTCATATTCTGGTACAAATTCCCAATGTCGAATGCAGTGATGCCGTGTATTCATAATGTACCAACAAAGACTTGAATTTTTAAAAAAATATCAATGGAAATGACCTTAGGAAGGAAACAAATAATTGCTGCAATTACATGAAATGAAAAAATGAACTAAATTCAAAAGCAGACGCTGTCATTGAGAAAACTGAGGAACAGCAGGCACAGCCCGTAGTGCAGGCTCTTGGAATGCTCCTTGTGCTAAAGCAACAGGAGGTGAAAGTCCAGCTAATGCCACACAGACCCTGAAAATCTACACGCGCTCTTCTACTCACTGCATGAGGAACAATAAATTCTTCTGTGTGCAAAGTCCACTTAAAAGATAAAATACTAAATTATTTAATGGGAAAATACTTTGTCAATATTACAGTGATTAAATATTGTTAATAGATCAGTGTGGTTAAGTTAGCCTTAAGCAATTACTCAAGACTCACCAAAAAATTTCAAAGAAAATAATCTTTTGTACAATTTAAAACCTTGTATACGTGATTCATAAAACAGAAGATAAATATTCACTAAGTCATCTAAAATCTTTTGAAGTAGCCATTATTGTATTAAATTTTACACATGAATGAACTAAAGCATATGAATTAAATTAAATAGCTTATCCAGAGATTTAGGGGTTTTTTTCTTTGTTTGTTTCCATTGTTTTGAGACAGGGTCTCCCTTTGTAGTTCAGGCTGGCCCTGAGCTCACTATGTAGCCCAGGCGAGCCTCCAACTCACAGCAATCCTCCCGCCTCTGCCTCCCGAGTGCTGGAATTATAGGTGTAGCCACCACACCTGGCACTATGATATGTGGTAGTGATTGCTGGTGGGGGTGAGTCTCCATGCCTGGCATCATTGTATGTGATTATTGGGGATCGAACCCGGGCCTTGCACTTGCAAGGCAGGTGCCGGAACCACTGAGCTAAATCCCTGGCCCTTATCCAGAGATGTAAAGAAGAGGGATTTTCTAGCAGTATCATATAGAACTGCTCTATGATTAAAACCCTTTCATTCTCCAAATTACTAAGAAAGTGCTTTAGCACGCCTTTTAGAGTAAATTTAACAAGACTGCTACCAATGGATGAGTAGGTATTTTAACATCCAAAAGAGAGGAACCTAGTTTTTTACTTTTTCTAAAAATCAAAAAAAAAAATCTTAATTTCTATGACTTTTACTTGACTGAGGTTTGAACTTTCTAAGTTATTCATAGTTGTACACTGTCACTTTGTCCAACTAATAACTTATTTGTTTAAATAATGTAATCAGTTATCACCAAGGGAAAAACTGCTGTCCAAAAAAATATGTGTTTTGTTTTTGTTTTTGTTTTTTGTGGAACTGGGGCTCAAACTCAGGACCTTGACAAACAGACAGTGGCACCAGTGTGCTATGTACCTAGCCAGCTTATTTTAAAAATAAATCTGCTGCAGTGCTGTAGGAGAAGCAGATACGAGAGGCTCAAGTCCTCACCCAAGGTCTCTGACACTAGGATTGCCAAGATGCACCCCACGAACCACCTGCTGTAGACAGCACCCACCAGCTCACTCTTCCAGTTCTGGATCACTGGTGGCTGTGCCAACCCAGGGTCTGTGCAGCCTCAGATGTGCAGCACTCAGCCATGCACTGGAAGCCACTCCAGAACAAGACCTGGCTGTCGGATGACCTCGGCACAGGCTCACATCCACCTGCACACGGAGGCTGATAGACTCTCACGAGAGCGGGGCCGGGCCCTGGAGCCACGGAGCCCTGACATCTGTCACGGCTGTACAATCAGGGCGCATGCTCCATGTAAACTTTGGAGTGCACCGTAGCATCTGCGGCACAACACTAGAACTGCTTCGGGTCTCTGCTTCAAGTCTAATGCTAAACTCCCCATTCCCTGTGGCTCATGGAAGGGTGGACTTCTCATGCACGTACACGGGCCGTGTGACATATGACATGAACAAGTGACTCATTAAAGAGGACCTGGCTCGTGCCTGATATGGAGGAGAGAACCATTTGTTGCTGATGCCAGAGTTATTTGCAGCACCGGCTCTCCGGTCTGTTTTCTTTGCTCTAACAAAACCCTGAGTCTGGATACTTCGCCAAGAACAGGCACTTTCTGGGAAGGCCTCTCACTGAGTGGGGTCACAATGGTGGAATGGCAAGCTGGAAGGCAGCAGGGCACAGTCTTGTTCTCAAACAGCCCGGCTAGACCCTGCCAAGCCTGGAGAGCACAGCTCTAGGCCCGCCCGTCCGAGCTCTGCCCTCCTAACGCTGCACGGGGCCAGTGGTCCAGGACACAGGACCCGGAGCCGGCCCCGACACTGCCCCGTCGCACTGGCAGACACCAGTTCAGCACCTAACATGGACCAGGCATTTACTTTCTAAGTATGAGTCACAGAAATAGATAAAAGATGTATATAAATTGTTCTTTTAAGCCTTGAATTCTAGAGAGGAGATGCTCACAAAATCAGTCGTGTGCTACCCTTTATGAATCAGTGAGAGGCAGCTAAAAGAAAAATGCAACAGAGTAGCAGTAAGAAACTGAGGGGCGCAGGCTGAGCTCCTGCCCAAGGCTGCGCCCAGCGGGCTGTCGGGACAAGTCAGACTCACCGTGCAGAGTCCTGGACCCGTGCAGAGACGCGCTGCACCACCGTGTCGTAGCCTGGCTCCTCCCCTCGGTCCTGCTCCGAAGCACACTTCTCCATCTCTTCTTCAATCATGGCCCCCAGGGTGTTACATATGTGCTGTCTGAGGTATCTAACAAGCTCATAGCTGGAACAAGCATTGGAAAGTGTGTAAATGTAGTGAGTTCAGTTATTAACCATAATCACATAAAAAAGACCAAAAAGGTCTACATATATTAAAATTTCTAACCTTAAGCCAAACTAAATGGGCCCAACCAACCCAAATCCTCAATTTGATCAGATTTCTTTTGCTCTTGTTCTCGCTGCCTCCTGGGATGCCTGGCAGTGAGGATTCCTAACAGGTAGGAGAGGGAGGCTCCCACTTCCAGCTAGGAGTGCCTCCCCTTGCCTTCCATGCTCCTCTCCGACGTGAGACGCTGAAGGGCAGGGAGCGGTCACTAAGGACTTTCATCATTTTCCTCAGGCTAATGAGGAAAACAAGCTACTCCCAACGACGGATGAATAAGCAGGAGAAGGTTTTGCTTCCCTCAGGAGAAACAAGTCTGTGCAGTTCTGATAGCAGTAGCTGACCTAACCCACTCAGACAGTTTCTGAAGTGTTCTAGAAAATTCCATATATTGTATATTTTTTCATATACTTAGGGTGATATTAATATTAAAACTAGTTTGTAAATTCAGACAGAAGGTTCCAGAAAAGTCCATATATTGAAGATTTTTTCATATATTTAGGGTAATACTATTATTAAAATTAGTTTGTTAATTCAGACATTATAACAAATAAAAGAAGTAAATGTTCCATGAAGTAAATAACACATTCACTGATAAAAGGCAATAATTGTAACTAATAACATGATTTTAAAATACTAAAGTTTTTCTGAGAGCTTACACTCTAAAATCAGGCAAGAACGTCCACTATCAACACTCCTATTCAATATAGATCTAGAAACTCTAGCCATAGCAATTACACAAGAAAAAGAAATAAAAGGAATATATAGGAAAAGAAGAGGTTATCACTACTTGCACATGACATTATACTCCATAAAAAAGTCCCTGAAAACTCCACCAAAAGACTTCTAAATTTAATAACCAAGTTCAGTAGCTTAGCTGGATATAAAGTCAACACTCAAAAATCAATAACAAACTGTACGCAAATAACAAACTGCGAGAGAAATTAAAGAATCAACACCTTTCACAATAGCATCTCAAAAAATTGAAGTACTTAGGAATCAATCTAACAAAAAAAGTAAAAGACCTTTACATTGAAAGTTACACTATTCTAAAAAAAGGAGATTGAAGAGGACATCAGAAAATGGAAAGATATTCCTTGCTCTTGGGTAGGAAGAACCAACACAGCAAAAATGTCCATAATCCCAAAACTGTTATATATATTTAATGCAATCCCAATCAAAATATCATTAGCATACCTCACAAAACTACAATGAATTCCTAAAACTCATTGGGAACCATAAGATACCTGGAATAGCAAAAACAATTTGGACAATCCCTAACTTGCAATTATACTACAGAGCTACTGTGATTTAAAAAAACAAACAAACAAAAAAAAACAGCACAGTACTGGAAAAAAAACAAAAAAACAAAAAAACGGACTCCAAGATCAGCGGAACAGAGCGAAGACACAGAAACAAGCCTGAGCACACTCAGCCACCTTATCGGTGACCAAGGTTCACTGGAAGAAAGACAGCCTCTTTAATAAATGGTGCTAGAAAAACTTGGCTTTCTACACGCCAGAGACTAAAACTAGACACGTGTCTCCACCAGGCACTAAACTAAAACCAAAATAGATCAAAGATTTAAATCTTAAAACAGAAAAGCTAAGTCTGATAGAAAAGAGATGGTAGGATGCTTGAGTGCATAGGTGTAGGCAAAGACTCCATGAACAAAACCTCCATCGCAAGGGAAATACTACACTCAACACCTGGAATCTCATCTTACTAAAAAGTTTTTGCACAGCAAAAAAAAATCATCAGTAGAGTGCATTGTTTAACCAATTGTCTCTTAAAGAACTAATCTCTAGAACACATAAAATACTGAAAAAATTCAGATGTCCCAAATTTAAAGACTCAGTCCAAAAATGGGCATCTGAGATTAATACACACTTCTCAGATGAAAAAGTACAAGTGGAAAATGAGTTATGGAAAAATGTTCAGTATTACTGGTCATTCATGAGATGCAAAGTAAAACAACACTGAGCTTCCATCTCACTCCAGAAAAGATGTCTAGGATCATGAATCATCCAACAACAAATTCTGGCCGGCTTTGAGGAAAAAGGAATGCTTCTTCTCTGTTGGAGGGAGTGCAGACTGATGCAGCCACTGTGAAATCAGCATGGAGATTCCTCAAAAAACTAAGACTAGAGGTCCCATTTGAACTAGCTATTTCCTTTCTGGGCACCTTCTCAAAGAATTAAAAGCATCACACCACAGTGATATACATGACCCATGTTTATGAGTGGCAATTTATACTAACTAAATCTTAAAAACAACTGAAATGCCCATCAACTGTTGAATGGATTAAAAAATACCATCTTTTTAATACAATGGAGTACTACTCAGTCATAAAGAAGGATAAACTTGAGTCATTAACAGCTAACTGGATGCCCCTAGAGACTATACGCTATACTTTTTCTTTTAAGTTTGAGACAGGGTCTCACTTTATAGTTCAGGCTGGTCCTAAACTTAGCCTCAAATTCAGCAATCCTCCTGCTTCTATCTCCATGTGCTGAGATTACAGGCATGAGCTACCACACACATCATTGTGGTATGTGAAGCTGATTGCTGGTGGGCCACGCCTGCCTTTGTTGTATGTGATTACTGAGGATCAAACTCTGGCCCTTGCACTTGCAAGGCAGGTACTGGAACCACTGAGCTAAACCCCCAGCATGAGACCATACTCTTAAATGAGGTAAGTCAGATATGTGTGTAAATGTTGCATTGTTTCTCTGTGAGAGAAAGTATAAGAAACTGAAAGAAAGTTTCAGAAACTGAAAGTATAAATAAGGATTAAAAATATAATAGATATTGTGAAACAGGAAGAAATTGTTCAAAATTTTTAAAAAATACTAAAGTGGCTGGGCGTGGTGGCTCAAGCCTGTAATCCCAGCACTTGGAAGGCAGAGGCAGGAGGATTACTGTGAGTTTGAGGCTATCCTGGGCTATATAGTGCATTCAGGATCAACCTGAACTACAAAGGGAGATCCTGTCTCAAAAACTAAAAGAAACCAAAAACCTAAAGTGTTTATGGCCTCTCAAATGACACTGATAATTTAAAATCTATCCTTTCTTACTATCTATAGCTGAGATGTTCAGTTAAAGAACAGTGACTGAGTAAAAGCCTTACAGACACACTGGGCAGAAGAGCCTGAATAATTTACTTCTGTAATAATGAGCCCACTGTTTTGTCTACACAGCCTTCAGGATTTATGAAATGAATAACCAACCTCCTTGCCCTTCACAAGAGCCACCTTAGCCAAGCAGCAGTCCCATCTCCATGGCACTGCTTTCAGTGGAGATTCCCTCTTCTCCTCGTCCCTCACCTCTCAGTGCCGCGCCCCACAGTCCCCAGAGCTGCCTCAGTGTGAGGGCAGGCCTGTCACAGGTGCTGCTGGCCTAACCATCGAGAGGAGACACCCGGCAGCGGGCTCAGTGGAAGGACTAGAAGTGAGGCGACCCCAGATGCCCCTTCCAGCAGCACAACCTGGGCAGCTCACAGTCTTCCCTTCTACAGCTTGCAGTCGTTGTTTACTTTATCTCACCACTTGGAAGAATTCAGGACAGTACAAGGTACTTCAAGTTTGGGATGGAAACAAGGTCGCCAGACACAGGCTCCCCTTGGGTGGAGTTTCAACTTCAGGGTCAATACAAACAAGGCACTTCTTGAGCTCTTTCTGCTGCCCAGGCCTCCCCTGGAAGAGGAGAGGTTTCAAAGGCCTGGTCACCACAGCCACTGTGTGTCCCTCTCTGTGTCAAAATCAGCATAATCAGAGGCAAACCTGCCATCCCAGCACCCACGCACATGCCACCTGTCCTCCTGACTGGTATCATCTTGTTAATGGTACCATCATCCCAACACATGGCTGGGTATAAAATCCTAAACCAGCTGGGTATAAAATCATAAACAGCCTTAGCTAAAATCTGCCCCACCCGCCTCTCCTCTGTATTGTACACAGGCCGCCCCGGAGCATTTCTCTCTCCCACAGCCAGCACCCCTCCTTAACCTTTCACTCCACTGCAGCAGTCCTCAGATCTTGCTGAAAATCAGTGGTTCTCAAACTCTAACACAGGTTGGAGTCATCAGAAAAGCTGGTTACCTCACAGACTGCTGGACCCATCGCTCCGCCTTGGACTCAGTAGAGAAAAAGGGGAGTCAAGATTTCACACCTCTAAGAATTCCCAGGAGATGATGATACCAAAAGTGTAGGTTCAACGATGGAAATTTAAGAACCACTAATCTAGACAGTTTCTGTGCTCAAATAGCTTATAAATATTGCATGGTGGGTCAGGGATGTAGCTCAGAGGCATACCACCTATTTGGTAAACACAAGGTCCTGAGTTCAATCCCCAGTACCAATATATATATATATAAAAAAAAAAAAAAATATATATATATATATATATATATATATATATATATATATATTTCACAGTTCTTGGAACTCTAATCAGCAAGTTTCTATTCAAGGAAATGGTATTAACTTGAAATGATTATATAATTAGTCAATGACTTTATTAGCTCTATTACATTTATTAAAATTAAAAAATATATAATCCACTTATGATCATCTATTTTAATTGAAGTTTTTTTTTTTCAATTAACAGGCCAAGTACCAATCCCAGTGACTTCAAATAAGTAGGTCATACTGACATTTTTGGAGTCACATGGTGTAGTACCAGATTTCAGCTTCAGCTCCCCACGTACTAGCTCCTTCAGGGTATACAGATTACATACCCCTCCTTATGCTACAGAGAGATTTTTTCCCATTCACAAAATAGGAAAGCATCTCTACTGGAAAAGAGTATAAAGATTCTAGGTAATATATGCCTTGGTATATTTCATGTAACATGGGGCTTTACCTAAACTTAATAATGTGCAAGTGTTTTATTGGTGTCGTTATGAGATGGACCTTGCCACTAACACTAAAATCCTTCTTAGATCCTAATTTATTTGACTAGGGTATGTACCACTGCTTGCTTTTACACATGCCACATTCTGATTTCTATTCCCAGCCCCTAAAAAGTATTCACCAGTTAGTGTTGTACACCTTACTCCTTAACAGGACTTTGTAGGATGGTCCACAGCCTAAAATGCCACCTTCTGGCAAATCCCTCCCAGAACCTGGCACTCCTTTTTCCCCCAAGGCTATTGCTTTGTCCCGGGCTATTGCCAGGCAGGATGTTCGGTCTTGCATATAGTCATAGGACACACAGAGGTGGAGTCCTAAGATCTACTTGATCCTTGCTTGCCTTGTATGTGATTGATTATATAATCTGTTTCTCTGTCTTATGTGTAGTTATGTGATCTACTTGGGTATCTGTTTAGATGCTGACCCGACCAAATCCAGATTTTTAAAAAAATTAACACTAAATAACCAACCCATGGATAATTAACACTGAATAGCCAACCTATGGTTACCATTTCCATGAGCCTAAATCATTCTATTCCTTCTGTACTTGACCAATAGGGTAAATTCACTGGCTTGTGTAACACCCTTAAAACAGTAAGAACATTATTACTTGGATCAAAATGCAGCTGTATACATTCTCGAAGCTAAACTGTAGCAACTCTGTAAAGGAACACAACCAGGGGCTGCTTTGGAACCAGAGCCAAAAGACTCACTTTTGGAGTCTGAGTTTGGCACTTGGAAGGCTCGGAACAGAGGGGTGAGACCAGGTGTTGAGGGGTGAGGGTTTGGGTTAGGGCAATGTTTCTAAAGATCTTTTTGGCCAGGCTGTTTCCTTAAGTTAAGAGACTGGTTTTTGGAGAGAAAGGCAGTAGAGGACAGGCTGTCCCACGCCAGGGCCACCACCTCCGCCAGCTTCGGCATGACTGCTGTGGGGCTGGGCACCCGTCAGGGAAGGAAGCTTCTCCTTCTACATGGGTGTGTGGCAGTGAGGTGGGTGGTAGGGGACTTGTCTGCGTTGGGTGGAAGTCAGGGTGGGTCGGGGCCTGTCGGGAGGCTGTCTTCTCGTCAGTCACGTTGCTGGACTGCGACAGGACGGAGCCTCCTGGCCAGCGGCCCTTGGGAGTCTTCATGGAGCTCCATGGAGGAACCACTGTAAGTGGGCTGGGGAGGCGTCCTCCTGTGGATGTTGGAAAAGCGGTGGAGGTCTTAGAGAATGACTTCTGGGTGAGCACTGGAGGGCGTGGGATCCAGCGAGAGGCCAGTGAAGGTAGAACCAGTCAGGGGAGCTCGCTTCACCCAGGGTCATAAGGGCACCGAAGATGAGGCCAGGCAGAAATCCTGGATCTCACAGGGGACAGAGCCAGGTGTTTGCAGGGATGAGAGGGGGGCAAGAGAGTGGGTGTTGTAAGCAGTAAGGGACTAGTAAAAGATTAATTTTGTTTTTTCAGGCTGGTGCGGGCTACCACAAAAGCCGTTAGGCATGGGCTGGAAAGATGGACCCGGAGCTGACCCTGAACTCCCACTGGCCCATGTGGGTGCCCAGGTGTGCAGAGGATGAAGGGGTGGAGGTCTGGGAGGCAGAGGGAGCCACAGGTGAGGCTTGGCTTCAGCAGCTGGACAGGGCCTTTGGTTGTTGGGGGCTCAGCGATGGGGACCCACCGGAAGACCTGCTTCTACCTATGTCTATCAGCACACCAACTATACCTACAAAGCAGAGGTACCCTTGTGCATCAATTTTAACAGCCCCTCTGTCACATAAGCCAGGAAATCGGGAAAAAAGCATTTTAACTGAGAAATCTAATTTTGATGTATGCTCTGTTATAAAGCCAAACCAAAAAAATAACAGAAATGGTATTTTTATTATTTCAGCAGCTAAGAAATATAACCCAAGAGCATTATCAAAATATATTCGATCAGGTTGAGTATATCATTCTGAATAAGATACATTTAAAAATCCACCATATAGCATTAGCTGTAAACAGCAAATGTGCAAGAAAATATTTTAAATCTATTTGGGAACTTGCATAACTACACATTTTTCTAGTAACGTTAGTTTTATTTATGATAATAGTACTATTTCCCAGAAGACTCATTCCAAATGCTGCAAAGTCGTGGTTTATCCTTCAAATGAAATGAGCCCAGGGCCCTACAGTTAAACCCTCCCATAAGAGTTTCAGACTGTTTTTGAAAAAATCTTTAAAAACTTTCAAGGATGGAAAGTCCTTGACCACGTGGGAGCTGAAGCTGGTCTGCTGACTGAGTGAGCATGGGGAGCTGAGACAAACCCCAAACGGACAGACGAGGCGTCCAAGCCACGTTTACACCTCAAGCAGTAACTCATATGTCCGGATTCACAGGAGCCACCCCCAAACCCCACATGCCACTCTGTCCTCTGAAAGTGTCCACGATGGAAATGACTGTTGTGAAGAGTTTGAGCAAAATCGTTCCCAGAACAGGTTCCAAAGGCCCGCGCTGTAATGTGACAGTGTCAGGTCACCCAGCAGTTCTCATGAAGTCCATGCCTCACCCGGAAGATCAAAGGGACCCGCAGGTTTTACCTTAAACATTCCCATTGCATTACTTTAAGAAATCAGTGCTCTAGAAGAGAAACGGTGGGCTTACTTTGTGTAGAATCAAAGCCCGATGCTGAAAGAGCCTCGGAAGGGGCCGGCTAGACACTCACTGCAGGGACAGGGACATGGGAGCCGGGGAACTGAGGGGGGCACCCCAGCTCAGGGGAGGTCTCCCCACGCTCTGGCTGGGGCCGGCACGGCGGTGGAGCGACAGCCCGCTGTTAATTCTCCCGCACTTCAGAAAAGCGCTCCGCTGACTGTATGCTTGCTAACTCCCAATTGTTGACTACTGTTTCCTTTTCTCAATCTACCCAGAAAATCACCTGCAGACTCATGCGACCCCCAGAAGCCAGGCAGTTTGCCCTTCTACACGCTGCCTCCCCAAGCTTAACAAAATCCAGACACTGAAGTACTGGGGAATCAGCTGTGTGTTGAGTACAAACTTCCTTCGGAAATCTGTACGGGCTTTCACAAAATGTGCCTCCCGGGTTTAACTCCAATCTGCTGTGCTGACGTCTCAGTCCTCTCCCTTCGGCTTCTTCAGTCTGCACATTTTCAGGCCGGACGTGGTTGCTGTAAATCCACAAGCACGATCGAGCCTCGCGATGGACTGTACTGGTGCAGCTTCCATTTACTTCTTTGTTAACGGAAGTCTGCTATATTCCCTGCTCTAAGTTGCCCGCTAATTAGGACTGTTATAATTTATAAAGGACAAGATGTGAACAAGGGTAAACGGGTTTCTAATTTTTATCCTTCTAGAAATCCAGGAATCAAGTTTGCCTGAGATTTAACTTCGAGGTCTCATACTGACCAGTCAATCCCACAACCACAGGCAAAGCACCGAGCCCTGTAAAATCTCCGCTCCACATTACTTAAAGGTGAGGACAACCTCAGTGGACAGATTTTTATGATACAGTTTTCCCATACTTTTGATATTTACCTCAACAAGTATGCTACATACTTACTTTATTAACGTTGTTACTTGAAATGTAACAATGAGAAAAAAATAAAATTTGGCTTCAATGATATTATTGCCAAATCATGCAAAATTATCTTTTTGAAAATATTCCTTAGGGCTGGGGTACTGTTTAGCATATGCTTAGCATGCACACGACCCAAAATACATCCCTGACACCAGAAAGAAAGAAAGACCCTCAGGGCAAGGCACTTAAACCTTGCTTGCTAATAAGGAAAAGCCATGGTCACAAATCAGAAGCAGCGCAAGGAAACGCAGTGTGTTCCCAGTGTCCCTCCAGACTGAGCACGAGGCACAGCACCAGGGAAGTGACGCCAAGTTAGATAAAAGAACAATCACTTTCCAGTCTTTCTTTTCCAGTTTTATTAACTACATTTTTCAAGAAAATTTAATTGCATTTTCCATGATGAATTTCTGGCATATCCACAGTGTTGATAACAAAATGTGCAGAGATACAGAAATAGCTATTATAACATCAAGATAAGAACGATCCAATTAGTATAAACTCATTTCAGGAAATCGTTATAGTTGTTTGAACAAGCAAGAAATACTAAAATGATCTCCTTAAAAAGCATCACTAATGCTTTAAAGAGATTTTATTAGTGTAAATTATAAATTATAATACTGATATCAGGAATTTTGTGAACAGATTATATTTCAGAGCGAGTATGGTGTCACACACCTCTACTCCCAGCACTCTGGAAGGCTGAGGGAGGAGGATCAAAAGTTTGACTGCAGCCTGGGGCCGGGGAGTTAGCTCAGGGGTTCCGGCGCCTGTCTTGCAAGCGCAAGGGCCCGGGTTTGATTCCCCGGTAACCACATAACAATACTGGGTGTGGAGACTCACGCCCAGCAGCAACCAGTACCACATACCACAGTGCCGGGCGTGGTGGCTCACGCCTGTCATCCCAGCACTCGGGAGGCAGAGGCAGGAGGATTGCTGTGATGTGAGTTTGAGGCTGAGCTCAGGGCCAGCCTGAACTACAAAGCGAGACCCTGTCTCAAAAAAAAAAAAAAAGTTTGACTGCAGCCTGGACAACTTAGCAGGACTGTCTCAGAATTTAAGACTTAAAATCAGGCTGCGGATGTAGCTTAGAGCAATCCTTGGGTTCAGTCCCCAGTATCACACAAATATACACAAAGTTTTTACTTCAGAATCAGGATTATATGACAAACAAATGTACAAGAGGCTATGCAATAAAAAGAACAAGTATTTTATACCTCTTTAACTTTTTTAGCTAAAGAATAAGCTTGCAACTTGTAATAAAGTTACTAGAAATGCCTTCATTTATTATAGAAGTAGACATACAATCCTTGGTAATTTCTCTATTCAGGAATATCACTTTTCAGAATGAATACTTTCTTGACGTTACCATTTAATCATACTAGCATTCACTAATTCTTAACATAAAACAAAGAATAAAGTGCAAGTCAACATATATTATGTGTTCCTTCCACATAAAATCAAATAATACCAGCTGGTATTAGGGGCTATTATAATCATTATAGTTGACACATACTTTTTAAAAACTACAATTCCCAACGAAATGTAACCATCTGCCCTCCAATCCTATGGTCTCCACCCCGATGACATGAAGTCACCTAGACAGCTGTCTGGAAAATACCAAGGTCCTGCTCCCACTACCTCTCTCCTGGAAAGACCTCCAGCAACTTCTGATTAACTTGCAGCACACAGCACTCATGTACCTGTAGTGATTTATGTGCTCCCCCAGCTGATTCTAGTGCACGAAGGCTGAAGACCCCCGCTGCTTATTACTTAAGAGATCGATGAGAGCAGACATGACACCACACGCACGTAAGGAAAGAAGGTACACTGCCTCTCTCCCTCATGGCCCCAAATACCTTCTGCCACTCTTGAAAGAAAAAGAGGAGAGCCGGATCTTTTAGAGGAAGCATACAGTTTAAGGCAGAAAAATACAAGCAGCTCTGGAAAGCAGAGGCAACAGCCCACAGGACAAATCCTGGCGAGGGCTAGCCTGCACCCCCACCTCAGTGTACTGTGCTGCTTGACGCTACATTGTTCATGGACTTGAGGGTATAAAAATCATCTTCTTGCCTGGGATTTAGCTCAGTGACTCTGGCACCTCCCTCGCAAGTGCACAGTCCTGTGTTAGATCTCTGATACCAAAGAAACAGTCCCCAAAACCCATCTTCTTGAAAAAATGCTGATAGCCAAAAGCTCCAGATTCTCCTATATGCCTTTTGAAGAAAACTATTCTTCCTGTTAATAATAAGACAGAACCAAGGCTTGACAGTAGAGATTAAAAGAAGATTCTGAAATATGAAACCCTTTGGAAATATGACACATCCACCTGGTTCAGGAACATTAGGTGGTCAAGGAGAGTTACAGTGGTGAAAAGGAAGAGAAACAGATGCCAGGGACTGTGAGATTTAAGATTCTATGAAGATGCCAAAGACATTCTCCTCTTTTCCTTGCCTGCCTAAGAGTTCCTCCTCTTAAAATACAGATCTCAGGCCAGTGCCACTAATGCATTATGAATCTAACTATCTTCAGCTATGACTACAAACAAGCTAGTTTATTATCAGCTGGGATTTTTTAGACAGACAACTAAATCCCTTTGGTAAACAACTATTAATGCTGTGCGTCAATCAGCAAGCATTTGCTTCATCTATCTAATAAACTGAAGGCAGCTTGCATAAGACAATAGACTTCTCAGAGGAACCACAATAACCTAACTTGAAAAACATTTTAAAGTTCATACAGCTAAAGCAATATGTGTAAACAAATGTGCAGCTGTAAATGCTTTTACTAAAAAAGAGAAGTGCTATAAATTAATGAGTTAAACTCTCACTAGGAAAATGTTAAAAAAAAAAAAAAAAGGTTTCCTAAAAAAATGAGCAGAAATTGTGAAACACGTTGGCAGAGGTGTATGGCTCTTATGCCAGGACTTAGAAGGCCAGCCTGGGCTATGTGGTTTGAGGCCAGCTTGGATTACATAGCAAGACCTGTCTCAAAAACTCAAATCAGGGGCAAGGATTTAACTCATTGGTTCCAGTGCCTGCCTTGCAAGTGCAAGGTCCTGAGTTCGATACTCAGTAACTACATACAACAATGCCAGCAATGGGGGCAACCCCCCAACCAGCATTCAATACCACATACCACAGTGCCAGGCGTGATGGCTCACAACAGTAATCCCAGCACTCAGGAGGCAGAGGCAGGAGGATTGCTGTGAGTTCAAGGCTTGCCTGGGCTACATAGAGAACTCAGGGACAACCTGAACAACAAAAGCAAGACCCTGACTTAAAAAAAAAACAACAAAAAAAAACTTAAATCAAAAAAGGTAAGTAAAAGGTGGAAAAAAACAAAAATATTGATTGTTTGAAAGAACTACTAAAATGAATATATCTCTAGTATGAGTGACAGATCAAGGAAAAGAATAAACAAAAGAGCCAGGGATTTAGCTCAGTGGTTCCCGTACATGCCTTGCAAGCGCAAGGACTCTCACCCAGAGGCAACCAGTACCACATCCCGCAGTGCCGGGCGTGGTGACTCGCACCTGTAATCCCAGTACTGGGGAGGCACAGGCAGGGGGATTGCCGTGATGTGAGTTTGAGGCTGAGCTCAGGGCCAGCCTGAACTACAAAGCAAGACCTTTCTAAAAAAAAAAAAAAGAACGATACAAATCCATAGATAAGTGAAAATTATTAAAACATAAGGAGAGATTAATAAAAACATTCATCCAACTGAATTTGAAAATCTAAGTAAAAAGGACAAAATCCTGAAAGATGATCTTAGCAAAAACTACTTCAGTAACATGGATTTCTAAAATAACTGTATGTAAAATATGAACCAAAAATGGAACCGGACGTTTAATGCTTGATGTGGATTTATGTGTAAAGTATCACTACATTAAGTTTACAAATATTAATAATCAAACGGCTTGGAGGAGACCCTATTTTTCTACACTGCACTGTTTAAACAAAAATCTACAAATAAACACTAAAGCCTAGATTCTGGTATCTCTACAGTGCAGAATATTGTCATTCAATCTAAAAGCTTTTAGAAGTGGATCTAAAGAGCAACTAATAAGAAAATCATGGAAATATGAAGAAAATATGTAATACTAAAATATTAGAATTGTAGTACTAAAGACTCATTCCACACTTTTTAAGCTTCCTTGAGAAGCTACTGAAAATTGTCAACACACATAAAACTGCAAGTAAAGACCAACTATCACATGGAATTTTGAAGTACTCAAAGATTCCCTAAGTAAAACTTCAGGGTACCTAAGAATCAGCAAAAGTAACACAAGAAAACTTTTAAATGTCCTGTCTATGAGATCACGAAGAAGTGCAAACCATGGATTTTTAAAATGCTGTCGGACTATTCGTAATAAAGAAGGTACAAGGTGACAGACTTTTAAATTCGGAGGTTTAATTGAAAGTATGCAACAAAATGCAAAGAAAATCGCAGGTATCCAGAGACCTGAGGTCTCTAAAGCGGCGGGTGCCCGGAGGTCCGCCCCGGCCGGCTCTCCTTCGCACCGCACCGGATCCCTCCGCCCCGGCAGGATCGCAAACCTGGGCTCCCGCCGGCCTCTCTAGCAGCTCAGCGGCTCCCAGAAGCGGAGCTGCTCGCTGAAGCGCAGGGTTCTCGCAGTGGACAGCCGGCGCGAGCCTGCAGCGGGGCCGAGCGAAGGCCAGGGGCCCGGGGCGCTGCCTAGGGGAGGGCGCTGTCGGAGAACCGCGTAACCTGCGCTTGGCGCTTCCGTGGGGCCGGGAAACATGGACAACTGGGGGAAGCTGGGTGGACAGACACCGTAAGGACGCAGCGCAGCTGTGGAAACCTGCCACGCGGGGCACCCTCGGCCTCGGGCGGGCACAGCGACCCTCCGGCCACTGCGCGCGGCGCCCGGCGTCCGGGCCTAACTGCTCCGCCCGCTCGAGCCCGGGACCGACGGCGTTACTTGTGGAAATTGTCGTCGGTCTCCTCCAGGCGCAGGAGGACCTCCTCGGCGCACTCCAAGGACGGGGCGCCCGTGATCCGCTCCTTCACGCTCTGGAACAGCTGCCTGAGCATCGCCTGCATCCGCGCCTCGTCCCCGGGGGACACGCGCGCCATCCTCGGCGGTGACCCCACGATTTCGGTCCTGCGGCCCGGGACTGCCGCCCAGTGCGCACGCGCGTCACCCGCCCGGCCGCGCGAAGCGCCGTTGCCTAGGCGACCACGGCGCGCGCCAGGAGGCGGGGCCTGGGCTACTCCGCGTTACTCAAATCACAAGGCGGTTTCTGTCAGAGAAATAGCCCTCTCAGTCCTCGCCTGGGATTCTCCAGGCTGCCAGACTTCGGTATCAACAGAACTCAGATTGCACGAGTAAAAGCCACGACTATCTGTGGGAGGCCAGCGCTGAGCGTGACGTCAATACGTCGACCTCAATGCGTGACGTCAGTGCGTCAATATGGTCTCCTTGGCACTAAGGCTGGTGCTTGAAGACTGATGAAGTATGAGTACTCGTGCAATCCTGGGCTTAATGGAGGCAAGGTGAAAGGTTGTGTCAGTCAAGGGAAGAGAATACAGTTACACTGAAATAGTCTGAAAAATGCTTCATAGGTGTCATAGACAAGTACCAGCTTCCAGGTGAACCTGGCTGTTCATACACTGCAAACATGCCCTAAAGAAACGCACAGTGAATGGAAGTCTGAAGTTCCAGCTGGAAGCGTGTGTTTTGAGATGGTGGTTCCTCCCATCGCTCGCACCTGCTGAGCCCCTTTCCAGGAGCCAGGCCAGAGAACCTGGTGGAACAGGACGACTACACCATCTCCCAGAACAGAATCTAACAGGCCCGTGCTGGAGAGAGGTGAGTGCACCGTGCAGGGACCCTGAGAGTCCAAGCTCCGGTCTGAGCCCCGTGCAGAAGCTGGGAGAAAGGAACAGAGAACAGATCGGGCACAGGCTGTGTCAGGGCCTCAGCATGAACAATGTTGGGTATGTGAGTTGACAGGGTCAGAAGTGAGGCCAGAGCAGTCCTCTGGTCATACTTCAGAGGGTCACGTAGGGCAGTTTAAGCGATTAGTTTTATCCTGCAAGTAGTGAGACACAGCTGGATTCTTGAGACATCACCGTTCGGTGCCGGGACCCTGCAGTGCATGATGGTGGTTCCCACCCAGCCTCCAACCTGGATAAGTCCCTACACCATGAGCCTGTCCAAGCTACGAAGAACAGCCAAGCTGTCCTCTACAGAAAGCTAACTTGCCTGGTTTCAGCTTAACGTCACAATCCTCCTGCCTCAGCCTTACAGAAAGTTACTACAGTGTAAAGCACATCATCCACTTTGTGCTCTTCCTCATCCTTTAATGCTTAGGTGCTATCCCAGCTCCAGAGCTCCTCGCAGGAAGACTGCTGAAGACTGCTGAAGACACAGTGCACTGAAATTTTCTGCATTACCTCCCACTTTTCTTTGAGACTGTTCCCTGGAGTCTACTCCAATAAGCATACTGCACACAAAGCGAAGATTTCAGACTCTGTGCCCAAAACAATGTTGTCGGTTATGGATTTCCATGGGGTAAATTTGACACAATTGTTTCCTTTTCTTAAGCCTCTGACCAGCATGGTGGCACATGCCTGTAATCCCAGCACTTGGGAAGCTGAGGCAGGAAGAACTCCAAGAGTTGGAACTCACCCAAGGCTACTTAGTTCAAAGCCAGTGGGAACTGTGTAGGCCGACATGCCTTATGTATGTTTCATACATGTTGTACTTTGTCCAACATACTAAATTTTGTTTCATGCCACAGTAGCAGGGTCATGACCTACAGGTGTTTTTTGCATAAGTATCCTATTTTTAAAATACAAGGCTGTAGGCGTGGCAGGATCTTGGGAGTTGTAGACCTCAAATGCGTGTCCGTGTGTTAAATGCAAAGACCTTGGATGTAGCAAGTGCTCAGTAATTCTCAGACATTATTAACATCATCACCTGTTTCTAAAGCTTTGAAATGTACATTTTTATAAAATTTAGCCAGGTTCAGCTTTTACAGACTAGTAAAACAGCCATCTCAAATTTGTCAACTGCTAAAATTGGCCTTTTCTTTTCAAGTAATAAGTTTAAGTGAAGTTGGGGAAACATAAACTCCCAGTATCTGTAATGAAGTCTTCTATTTGGGGGATCCCCTATTTTAGAATAGCTTTTTCTTCTTCCCAGAGGAATAATTTCACTTTTTACAAAAAGAAAATCACAGGTCCCTCAATGAAATATTATTACGAAAGTCTGGTGTAGAGCTTGGCCATTTATCCAAAATGTAAATGCATATTGTTGAGACTTTTTCCAATATCTAGACAGTGAATATTTTGTATTGTTACTTCTCCCTATTTATCAGGGTTACTTACTAATACTACCTAACTTGTTGGCCTAAGCAACTTTTTGAATTAGTTTCTGAACTAATCCCTCTCCTAATCCTGCTTTGAGCATGGTGACAGCAAAACAAACCCCTCACCACGCTGGAAGCCTGTCACACATTCACTCTCTCATTCACACTTGTGAAAATGCTTCTTACCTCACCTGCAGCGTTCTGGTTATCTGCTAAAACAAGCTTGCTTTTAAAGACCCGATTTTAGCACAGCTTTTGAAATACTTACTGTACTCTTCTTCTTTGAGGGCATATGACCAGCCTATCAGCAGAAGACTTTTTGTATAAGAACTGTAGATGAGTAGCTTGTGTTAACTACCTTGTGTTAGTTTAGGTTAGTCTATTCTGTTAAAATAAAAGGAGAGGGAAAATAGAGTGATTTAAGAAAGATAAGTGTCCAGATGCAGTCAACTCTGACCATGGTGGCAGGGCAACTTTGCCATCGGCAGTGTGTGCCGACTTTGCCTACAGAGCAGCTCCTCCAGTTTTAACCACAACTCCTGCTTCTCAGCCATCAGAAAAGAGAAACAAGCAAAAGTTTCACTGAGTTTGACATGGATCCTTCTGCTGACGCCTGGCAGTGCATGAGCCTAAGTAACTGTGGCAGAAACCAGGAAGCGGAGTCTCTGACTGGATGAATAAAAGCGAGCTCTTCGGGGACGGAGAGAAGGAGGGCAGGATGGCACCGGTGGAGCACCAGGTGTCTCTGCCACGCATCCCCGTGGCTGCTCCCTGACTTCAGCTCGTACCTTAGAGCTAACTGGCTGGATCAGTCATGCCTCAGGTCAGAGAATAACAACTACCTAGGTTTTGCAAGAAATAACAGAATGTTCAAGTTAATAAAGTTGCTAGAAAGGCAAGACAAGAAAACTATAGGGAGTCTCTAGGAATTCTCCCAGGGCCCTAAGAACTTATCCTTCAGCAGAAATGCTACTTCTGTGCCGCCACATCACAGCGGCGTTAGGGAACATGGCACCGGAAGCAGAAGTCCAGAAGCTTCTTTGATCAGCACGTATCCCATTCAAACCCACAGATCTGTTTCTAAGAGACCAAAATGTGGCCTCTGTGTCCACAGAAACTGCTTCCAAACATCCAGGAAGCTAGAGATAAAAGCGTGGGATCGTGCTGCAGGAGGGTCTCCCTTTCTCATCCACGTGTCCACCATAAGCTTCACGTGGAAACGGCATAAAACTTTGACTTTACAAATTGTGCAGCGGCTTGATTTTCAGAGCCAAAATCACACCCAGAACACAAGCTACACAGGAATCTGAAAATGTTATTGATAGGGCCACAGCCTCTGTGGAACAGGGAGACCAGCTAAAAAGTGCATTGAGAGGTGGGAAAGCTGGCCTCCCATTCCCACCGCCGTAGCAAACAGCAGCGTGTAGTCTGAGAGTCCATCATCCGTGAGCACAGCTTGAGCTCAGTTTACACCCTCACAGTCGACCAACTTGCTGAATTCTTTTTTGACTTATTCACCTACCCAAGTTGAGCTTGAGTCATAAATTTTCACCTTTAATATGAATCTCCTGTTTTCTCACATACCTATAACTAATCATTTTTATCAGTTTTATTGGTACAATTTAGATTCACATAATGACCACAGTCATCATAAGGAATTGTACCTTTACATGATGTATCTTGATTCCCTTTACCGCCACCCTTCCCTCCCTCCAACTCCTCCTCCCTCTCGTTGTTTACAAAAGTCGCTTTCCATGTTTTCTTTTTCTCATTTTTTTCCTCATCTCCCCCACTGAACAATTTTTTAAACTATTTGAAAGTATGCTAAAATAGTACATTATATGCAACTTATTCATAACACAGTATTTCTTTATCTTATTTAGTTTTGGTGGTCAGCCTATGATTTCATACTCATAGACATGTTTAAAACCAAATAATCTTAAGTTCATGGAATGAAAATAAAGCTATTCAGTTCAACTTTAAAAGTGTCTTTCTATCAATAAAAAGTTTCTTTTAATAAACATGTGAGAAAAGAATAGTGAAATTTAAAATCAACAAAATTCAGATTATTACTACAAGGATCACTTATAGTTTTAGAATAGCAATAAAAATGAAGAACTGTTACATATTTACTTTTTGTGTGAAGTATCAAACTTGATGTTTTGACCTATGAATGTGCCAATAAAATCATTGCACAATCAACATAATGAAGGTACTCATTACCCCCAAAAGTTTTCTGCAATTCTATCACAATCATTCCTTTCTGTCACTCCCCACATTTCCTGTCATCCCCAGCCACTGAACTACTGTGTATAGATCTGTTTTCACTTTAATATACATATAACTTTAATCCTAATATCTGTTATTTTGACTCACTGCTTAAATGCATCATAAAGATCATGAGATTTGCTCATGTTTTGTACCTATACATCTTTCTGTTTCACTGCTCAGTAGTATTCCATCATATGAATAAACTACTATTTGTTTATCATTTACCTGTTGATAAATATTTGAAGTTGTTTATGTTTGTTGGTTATTACAGTAATATATATTTCTGATATGATTTTTAGTATACTAAATTGTATTTTGAAGAACAAGGAATAATGGAAGTGTTCATATAGTTTGACTGAAAGATCCAAAAAAAATTATATAACAGGACAAATTGGTGCTCTACTTGACTTTGGTCAAGAGTGATCAGTGGGGAGACAGGTAAAGAAATCTTTGAGCAGTTAATTCTCAAAAACATCCCATCATCTAGTTAAAAGAGTCCAAAATTCTACATCATAGCAGACATCTGAAACTTATCATGTGACCAGTGAACCCACTGCAGATTTTTTAGCAAGCAGAACATAACTGAAACTTTTTTTGCTCTTCTAAATTATGCCCCATGACAAGTTTTAAGGAAATATCCAACTGTGCCTCTCCTTTCTGAAGCCACATTAGGAAATTTCTCCCTTCACCAGTTCTCAAACAGCAGATACAGGCAGTAACCGGGCCTAAGCCAATGAGCAGATACAGGCAGTAACCGGGCCTGAGCCAATGAGCAGTTACAGGCAGTAACCGGGCCTGAGCCAATGAGCAGTTACAGGCAGTAACCGGGCCTAAGCTAATGAGCAGATACAGGCAGTAACCGGGCCTAAGCTAATGAGCAGATACAGGCAGTAACTGGGCCTATGCTAACGAGCTGCTGCCATATGGATCTTTGTCAATAACCCAAGAAATTATCCTCCTTAGAGCAGCTGAAAGGCTTGCTGTCCTCCCTGCTGGCCTCTCGTGGCCACAGGTGGTTACAGGGATTATGCTTTTGAAGTGGGATGTCCAGTGTTGCCCAGGCTTGACTCAAACTTTAGGACTCAGGAGATCTCCCACCTCAGCCTCCGAGCAGCCGTGACTTCAGACATGTGCCAGTCCACCCATGGTCAGGTGTTTGTTCAAATCACAAAGGTACACACATCACGCCGATCAAGGGTGAAAATCAGGGAGCGAAACCATGGGAAACAGAACCAGATTATAACCATGCTAATCCATCATCAAATATATAAGCACAATAAACATAACCACTGGCCTTCCAGTGTATAACACTGTCTGACCTCAAGTTTATGCATATTCAATAACTTTTATTCCCGCAATTTTTTTCTTAAACTAGTTTCATGACACCATTTCTAGGGAGAAATATTGTGGACATATAATTTTATTGAAATCCCATTGCTTCGATATATATTTAAAGGTAAAATAAATACAAGTAGTCATGCAATTAATTCTTAATTCTTATTTTCACTGTGAATTTTTAATGAGACTGCTAATCTTTAACATTGCTCTCCTTTGGAATGTTAAACCTAAAGATTCAAATAAAACAGAAATAAATTTATTTTATAAAATACTTCTTTGAATTATTAAAATTCAAATTAGTAATAGAACCTAATTATAAACAAAAAAATTAAAACGTATAGGATGCAGCTCACTAGGAGGCCTGGATTTCGATCTCCAGTTCCTGGAGAAATCCTCCCAACCTGAAGCAACATAAACATTGCAAACCCACAAAATGAGCCGAGTTTTAGGAAGTATGTGTATTTAGAGAGTAACAACATGAAATGAAATGATTGGTCTTTTAGAGTGCTGCCACCAGCACAAGCAAACAAATCTTCCAGGAAAGGAAGCTGATAGTTTGTATCAGTAACTTTTGAATCAGCAACTCCATTTCTTGGAATCAACTCTAATTTATTTATCATAACTTATTTATTATATATTATCAACTCAATTTATTTATTATAAGGACGTTCACAAGCACATCACTTGTAACACTAAAACACTAAAGACATTAAATATTTCACAATAGATTTAAACTTAAATACATGAAGGCTCAGCCATATGCTGATAATATGAGGCATTCAAAAAGTTTGCTGTGAATTTTTAATAAAGAAAATGCACTTAACGTGGGGTTCGAATTAAAATTTTGTGTGTATTTATTCTTCCAAATATATATTATAAAATTGTGTATTCCTCTCATATACATTTAAGGGATGCTTACAATGTGAAATGCAGAATTATTACCCATGGAACAAACACATACACACCGTATCACAATTAGTGATGGAATTTTCTTTGCCCACAGCTGTAAAATGATTAAATATAATGTCGGATCCTCCAGATTCTGAGAACAAGGATGTGTAAGTACACTACCTTCTGTGCCCTGATGGATTTTATCTAAAACTGACAGCTGGGTAAATAATAGCATGATTGCGTTATATTGAGTTAATGAGAAAATACTGAAAGAAAACAAAACATCTATAGTTGCCTCTAAGAAGAAATTGGAGAGAGGGCAGAGAGGCATAAAGATTTGCTTTTCATTATAGTCCTTACCCAATATTTTATTTTTACTAATGGATATTTAAACTTTCAGTTTATACACAATGTGCCCTTTTTAAATGTGGGGGAAAGAGGCCCCCAAAGTAATATTCCCTCCCTTCCGAGGACAAAATTGATTCAGAGGTAGACACCAGAATCAGATGGCTGCCAGGTCTCTTACAAGTTCCCTGAAGGAAGAGACTCAGGTACGTGACACAACAGTCTTGTTGATCTTTTGCCGCTACTTTAGGCTTTTCCTCTCCAGCCACTTTGCAGACGTGAGCAGCGCGTCATCCCTGCAGAGGCAGGCAGAGAACAGGACGGCGTGCTAGTCCTGCACCAGGCTAGAGTGGAAGCGCACACTCAGACTCGCTGCGCACTTGCTTTGAAACTCATCAAGTGCAGTGCTCAGCGCCTTCTGTCCCAGTACAGGTCACTGGTTTGTTACTTGATGTGCAAGCTAGGATTCGTGGGTGTTGATTGCCACGTGACTCAGTGCCCTTTCCAACCAAGACCATGTGTTTGGTACTTATACTTTTTGGTACTTTGGGGTCTCCTAGAACCAACTAACAAGTACCAAGGTTCCACTGAATTCTATTTCTTCTTCCAGAATCTCTAGTCATTTCTGAGTAATCACTAGCTATTTGCAAATCAAATATACACAGTGTGCTGTGCATGAAGTGCACGGCTGTCTTCTAGGGCTGGCGCTGTGTGCAGTATAACAGGGAGGACAAGACCGCTGTCACCAACTGCTCGGCTCAGTTAAGTCAGATAGACGCAGAACAGAGAGAAATGCATAGATAAACCATTCAACAAGACGCTATCCATGGGGCTGGGATTTAGCTCAGTGGTTCCAGTGCCTGCCTTGCAAGTGCAAGGGCCCAGGTTTAATCCTCAGTAACCATATACAACAATGCTAGGCATGGAGACTCACCCCAGCAGCACTCAGCACCACACACCACAGTGCCGGGCGTGGTGGCTCATGCCTGTCATCCCAGCACTCGGGAGGCAGAGGCAGGAGGATTGCTGTGATGTGAGTTGGAGGCTGAGCTCAGGGCCAGCCTGAACTACAAAGCCAGACCCTGTCTCAAAAAAAAAAAAAAAAAAAGATGCTATCCATGATCTTGGTCAGTTCCTTTCACACTCCAAGAATCCTTTGGGAGAATTTTCATTTCAGTGTTTCTCAATGAAATAGATTGATTTTTCAATTAATCTTGACATATAATACTTAACATCATCTAAATGAGGCTGTTAACAATCATTTCAATTATTCATCTAGGCAATATTTATGTCTTTCAAAATCTATTTTCCCAGTAATTATTTTCATATATAAATTTAAAATAACCTTTGTGTTTTGAAATATTTAGTAATTTTCAAATTTATATATACATCAGCAGTAAAATTCCTCATATTATTTTGTTTCCCAGATATTTCTCCTGTATATCCTAATAAGAAACACTACATAACTCACTTAGAAAATAGCAAGGCACTAGAAATCACTTCCACTGAAAGAAGTAGTCTATGGAATAGGATTTGGTAGCAGACTTTTCCTATGTAATCTTTATTCGTATGAGTTCCAGCATAACCTAGCAATGCTCACAGTATTCTGATAGATAACAGAATTATAGTAAAATGTCAAAATTAGTGCTAGAAGTTAGCCCTGAGTGATGTTTAAAGCCATTTTTATCATTTCAAGAAGCTTATTTAGCTATTAAGCAAGGTCAGACGTATAATATACATTTGTTATAACTAGAAAAATCCTATAAGAATCACTTCACAGGGCTTTTATGCCATACAAATCATTCGGCCTATCAAATATGATAGCTTGAATATTTGAACTTACTTTTGCTTCATCCCAAAATGCCACTAATTCAGAAAGAAATATGAAAAACACAAACCTACAAAGACAAGGAAAATGCGGGGTCACGTCTCCTACACAGATGCAGAGATCCACACTTCAGGGTACCGGCCGTACCACAGGGCCCCCCGAGTTTCTCATCTCCGGCCCTATCACTGGGCTGAACCATACACTCACAACTGCCACCCGATGTTTTCGACTGGATGATAAAGCTTCTGTAAATGAATGCTTCCAAATCAAACGTGAAGATATTGTCTTTTTCCTTTCTGTGTCCTTTGCGTCTCAATATGTAGCCCACGTCCAGTTGCTGAGCTAAGATCCTGAAGTCGCCCTGACTCAGCGGTCAGCCACGAGCAGAGGTACTGAGAAGCCTGCCAGCGGCTCCGTGAGCAGGCGTGCCAGGGCCCTGCTGTCCCGCTGCAGCGAAGGGCCCCGCCATGGGCTGCCCCCCACCTTCCCGCACACTCCCAACTGGCAGCTCCCCTCGCACCCCAGACACAGGTTCACGTCCTTTTTTTTTTTTTTTAGGTTTTTTGAGAGGGTCTGGCTTTGTGGTTCAGGCTGGCCCTGAGCTCAGCCTCCAACTCACATCACAATCCTCCTGCCTCTGCCTCCCGAGTGCTGGGATGACAGGCGTGAGCCACCACGCCTGGCATTGTGGTATGTGGTACTGGTTGCTGCTGGGCGTGAGTCTCCACTCCCAGGATTGTTATGTCTCACCAGGTATTGAACCTGGGCCCTTGCGCTTACAAGACAGGCGCTGGAACCACTGAGCTAACTCCCCGGCCCAGGTTCACGTCCTTTTACCACTGTGTCTTTGACATTTTCACTCGGTCTGGATGGAATACCCCTCCCTGCAGGTGTCCACAGGTCTCACTGCGTAACAGATTCTGGCGGAGGTACACGTAAAGAGCGGTTAGCAAAGATTGACTTTGCTGACCAACGTACGGTTGAAGAAAAACCAGCAAAACGTGCTTCCCAGTCACTCTTCACAAAGATCTCTCACGTCTGATCATTCTCATGCGGTTAAAAGGTCACGCAGGTCTCGCCTCTCTCCTTTGAAAACATGAACTTTTCTGTTTGGAACATCACGTCTACGGCATCTTCTCTCCGCTATTTCACCGTTCTCTCCCCCGTGGGTCGCCTCCCTGCGCAGCCGCTTCCCTCCCCCGCTGTGTGTCTCCGGTATGCGTAATGCGGCCAAGCATGTGGCCTTCTAGGATACTGGTAAAATGAATGAGCACAGAAGGAAAGTGAAGAAATGACATCTGTAACAGTGATGGCGACCTAAATGGGGACATCGCACAGAGTCATCTGGGATGGTTTCTAGAAAATAAAACTAAGAAGGATGGATTTAATGAAGTATTCTACATATCAAGTGATTTGCTGGCAATTGGGGTGGTATTAGAAAGAATTAGCAACACGAATACAAGAATACAAAGCCGACAGCAGCCAAAAATTAAAAGGCACTCACTGAATCCCAGCAAAACAGAAGTGTGATAGTACTCAAGCCACATGATGTAACTTGATGTTAGACAGTGTCCCTTGTCGTAAAAAGACCCTGTCTCAGGCCAGGGATTCAGCTCAGTGGTTCTGCCTCCCGCCTTGCAAGTGCAAGGACCTATGTTCAATCCCCAGTAATGACATACAACAATGCCAAGTGTGGAGACTCACGCCCACCAGCACTCAGTACCACATACCACAGTGCTGGAGGTGGTGGCTCATACCTGTAATCCCAGCCCTTGGGAGGCAGAGACAGGAGGATTTCTGTGAGTTCAAGGCCAGCCTGAAGTACAAAAGTGAGACCTTGTCCCAAAAAATAAAAAAATTTAAAAAATAAACAAATAAATAAAAAGACCCTGTCTCCCACCCCCCAAAAATGAGAGAGAGATAAGTAAGAGATAAAACTAAATATTGAGATTGCTTAACTCTCAATAAAAATACTTGAAGAATATGGAGAAAAACATCCAAAAATTAATGGACCAGAATCATAGGAAGAAAGAAGTTTTTAAACCAAGATACCACTGTATTCATACTGAATTCAACAACCTTACTAGGAATCTTTTCTTCAGCCTCGTAATGTACTCTAAAATTTTACCCTCATGTCTCCATTCAAATCGAGGGCTAATAACACACCTCCGTGTCTTTGCTCCAGTCCGGACCCCTTTGCTTTCGTTCCCACTGCACCGAACCCCTCCCTGGCACCCAGACCCCCAGGGACCAGCAGCCCCACACGTGGCTCTCCTTTTGTCCTTTGCTCGGGAAAGACAGCCCGCTTACCCTCCGCAATAAGGCGGGAGGGAGGCCTGGCTTCTGCCTCACGTCCGTCCGTACACACTGGATGGAGGACCAGCGCTCACCCGCACTCAGGCCGGCCTGGAGCTCTGGCTCTCTCTCCGCTTCTCGTGGCTGCTTCGAGCTTCTCGCGATGCTGATTGCACTGATGAGCCCAGCACTCCCTCACGCTATTACAGAAACAGCCCAGGCAGCCCACTGGACGCACGGCTGTTGAAGACCGAGACAAAATGACTCGGAGCAGAACCGACCAGTCTGCCTGAGAATCAGAGTCATGAAATGTTTCAATGAGAAATCCAGGAGATTGAAAGTTAAACTCAAAGTGTGGGCAGCGGAACCCGCTGGTGTGAGGACAGAATTTCCTAAGTAGAAGACAGTGATGCCCGCAAAGGCCGAGTACTTGAGGACGACTTAAAAAAACAGGAACACGAAAAGCGGGCCCACCAGCTGCTTGACGATGCAAAGAAGGCTCATCTGAGAACAGCTGGAAGAAGTGAAAAATCAGAAGGCATAAAAAACCTGTTCTCATAAATGATGACAGAAAACTCCCCCAGTAGAGGGAGAGATAAACATACAGAGAAGCAGGACACACAGAAGCAGCTGTGACCAGAAGCAAGCCTATCTGTGCCACTGTATAGGCAAAGGTCCTGAAATCCATCGCCGAGGCAAAACCTGCGGAGCCACCGCGGAGCCAAGGATAGACACAGACAGGGCCCCCCGGAGGCCCAGCAGGGCTCGCGGCAAAGTGCTTCACGTCTTCAACACAAACAACTTTCAATCTGACTTCTGTGTCCTCCAAAACTTTTCCTTAAAATTGAGAGAGAGATAAAGTATTTTCATGACAAGCGCAGCTCAAGAAATTCATGAACCCCAAACCAGCAGTACAAGACATTCTCAAGGACATCCTAGAAGGAGACAAGGACCCCAAAATGCCAGGGGGTCAAAAGGAATGACCACTCCTGGCAGGGGGGGCTGCGGAGGGACCCGAGAAGCCAGCACAGAGAAATAATGTGGTGACAGGAGTCAGCACTGCTCAGGAATGACTCCTGAGCGGTCTCCGCGCCCTGTCCACACGCTGGGGGAAAGGATGGAAAGCAGACAGTTCCACAGCCACCACGTACATCTCAACAACTGGCCCCGCCCAACACACAGACTGGGACGAAGACGCCTACAGCGTGAAAGCACTGCTGTTCTACAGTGACGGTGTTGTTTTTCCGAGTCCACATATTATGTTTATTTATGCATTGATTTACTGGAGTTTTGAGACAGGATTGCACTATGTAGTCCAGGCTGCCCTTGAGCTATGGAGCCCAGGCTGGCCTGGAACGCCTGGGGATCCTCCTGCCTCAGCCTCCTGAGTGCTGGGATTATAGGCATGCCTTCATTTTAAATTTATTAGAAGCCCCTATCAAGCAGAAACAGATATGAATTGGAGCAAAACTGTCAGAGGCCACTGTCTGAGGACAGCTGATCCGGGACCAAGAGTCCAGCAAGCACACGGCCCAGGTTCAAGTCAGCACTGTGGGGACAGGAGGAATGTGTCTAAACAGAACCACGGGAGTACTGAGACGTGACAGGCTCCATGTAACCACCGGAATCTAATTCCAAAACTGCAGTTTGCGTAGCCTAATTAAGTTGCAAAATGGAGATTGATTTTCTGTCTTATGTGGTTTAGTGGTAGATTCATTAAAATGTCTGTGAAAGCCGGCTACATTTTAGCACTTTTAATACGCTGCCTTCTCTGGAGGAGGACAGTGGAAAACTGCTCCACGCAGGGCCTCGGACGAAAGCCTGGCCGACACGGGAGACGGGTCAGCCTGTGAGGCCCACTCACGGCCTCCGCTCACACTTTAGAATTGTACAAATCCTCTGTTCTCTGATGACTGCATCTGGCTTTGCTTCACCTTCAGCGCTTTACTATTTTAAACCCAGTGTTTTAAAAGGGCCAGTGAGGCCGGAGCATGGGGCCCTGGCCCTGGGGACGGGACGGGGGAGGAGAGGCGAATCCATGATGTGCAGTGAGGGGGGGCTGGGGTCCCTGGGGAGCTCGGGCAGCGCCAGGGCCTCCCTGAGACCTGGGGGGCTGAGAGCGCTCCCTTCTCAAACACCCTTTCGGGGTGCTCCTCGGAGGACTGCTTTGCAGAAGGGCATGAAGTGCGCCAGCCCCACCGGCCTGGGTCGTACTGTGACACTGGTGTCTTTGTCTTGGTTTCGTTAGTGCGCGTTCGTAGTTGACAGCGTTCCTCGCCGGGCGCTGGAGACGATACAAAGCATTTCCAACTCCTCCCCCGCCCCCCGACTCTTCACCTCCTTCCCGTTAAGAAAGATCGATCTCTGTTTCTGCCTCTTATAGACCTTTTATTTTGCCATTGTTTATAGTTGAGTTTCTCATGCAAGAGAAACCGTACGATATCTAAGCTTGTGAGTGTGGTATGTGTCACTCAACATTTTTTGCCATAAGTTATATAAATATCCTCGTGTGAAGACACAAGTGTATCCGTGTGTGTCCTTGTTTATGGCAGAGTAGTACTCCACTGTGTGTGAACTCCACACTCTCCATCCTTTGCTCTGATGAAGGCGTACGGCTGCTGCCGAGGTTCAGCTACGGTGAGCTGTGAGCTGGGAAAGTGAGTGTGTGTGCCTTGCCGTGACGAGATGTCTGTAGCTCTGCCGAGAGCACTCCTACAAGAGCAGGAGCGGGCAGATGGGATCTCCAGTCTTTCCAGAGTCCCCATCTGGCGTCCACAGGGGCCGCACGGTGTCACACTCCCACCGCCCATGCGGAAACTTAACCAGCATTTCTTAGCACTTGATTTGTTGATGGAAGTGACAGCATCTCAGTGTTGTTTTAATTTGCGTTCCTCTAATGTTCAAGATTTCTTCATCTATTTCTTGACCATTTGTACTTATGAAAAGTGTTTATTTCATTTGCCCATTTTTTTATTGGGTTTTATTTTGGGAGGTCTGATTTTTATGTATTCTCAACATTAGTCCCCGCTGGAGGTTTTGCTAGCAAGTTGTAGTTTGTAGGCTGTCTCTTCACTTTCTTGGTTGTTATTTTCCTGTGGATTAGGGTCCTCAGTGCGTGTGTACACTCATCAAAACATTATCCCCTGGGCCGGGGATGGACAGGTTCTGACACCTGCCTCAAACAAGATCATGAGTTTAGTTCCTAGTACTAAAGAGAAAGAAATTATACCCCTGGTCTTTTATAGCTAAATTGCAATCACAATGACAAGTTGTGCGATTTTTTCTTACCTTTCTAAGATTCTGTTTGTGCCTAGTGTGTTCACACACCTACAATCCTAGTTACTGGGAGGCCCCAACAGAAAGCTCACAAGTTCAAATCCAGCTTGGGCAACTAACTGAGATCCTATTTCAAAATAAAGAATAAATTTGTTTTGTTTTGTTTTTGGTTCTTTTGAGACAGGGTCACACTTCTGTGACTCAGGCTGGCCCTCAATTCAGCCTTGAACTCACAGCAACCCTCCTGCCTCTGCCTCCCAAGGGCTGGGATTTCAAGCCGGGGCCACCACGCCCGGTGCTATGGTGTGCGGTTCTGATTGCTGGTGCCGTGAGTCTCCACGCTCAGCCTTGTTGTATGTGCTTACCGGGGACTGAACATGAGCCCTTGTGCTGCAGGTTCTGGACCCACTGAGCTAAATCCTCCACCCAAGAATAAAAATGTTTAAAAGCCCGGGGGTTGTAGTTCAGGGTTCAGCCAGGTCAGTTCAGTCTGATATCTGCTACAGAAAATAAAAATGATGTTGCATTTTCTTTTGGGTTTTCTTAATGATCATGGTATCTTAACCCAGAGATGAACTCAGAATGTGGAAAATACAGGTTCTGAAGCAGACGTGTGGGTCAGAAACTTCGGAAGTTGGACCTCCCTTCTGGGAGGAGGAGCGGCCGGGTGCCCCCGTGGGGCGTGCGGTGGCTCTGTAACGGGAGGAATCAAGGCCCTGCAGCTGCCCCACTCCGGCCTCCCGTCCTGTCAGGAACCATCTCCCGCTTACACGCTGGTCACTTCCGGCATCCACGTGAGACCAGAGAGCTCTCGAGGCCGAGCAGGGACTTGGACTTTGGTCCTTCACAGAGCTGTGCGGGATGAAGCATTTACAGTCACTGGGATGGATGAGACTTTCCCCCTCTTTTATTTTTTTGCTGAAACGGGGTCTCATCAAGCAGACCCGGCTGGCCTGACCCCAGAGAGACCCTTCTGCCTCAGCCTCCCCCAGTGCTAGGATGACAGGTCTGTGCCACCAGGCCCTGCCCTCTGTGAAGTCTTTTGAACGAGGGAGGAGGGGGCCTCCTCCCCATCAGCTGCAGGAGCTCAGCCATTTCATAAAGGACTCTGCCTTATAAAGAGCCCTGAGGGGCCTCTTGTGAGCCCCAGAACATACACCAGAGAGCCGTCTAACAACCGGTGAGGGGCTGGGGCCCCGCCTCGAAAGTACCTCAGTGCAGAACTTTTATCTCAGTGACCTGTGAACCAATACAGAGTCTTTTTGTTTCTTTTCTGGATTCAGCTCGACAAATATGTAAACAGCCTGGCCACGCGTGTTGGTCTGAGCACGCACTGCCCGCGTTCCTCACGAGGGCTTGGACCCTGGGCCAGCGCGTCGTCCCACTGCCCCGACCTGCCGAGAGTATCTTAACAGACGTTCATTCCATCTGCCGGCACAGAAAGCGTCAAGATATTCTCACTTCTCAGACGGCCTCGCGGAAGGAAATTCCTCGCAGTCAGCGTCAACGTTTAGACTATTAATTGTACCAAGGTCTTTCTGCTTTGATTTTTTTGTTTCTCAGTGTTTTGGAAACAGGATCTGACTAGTCCAGCTGGCCTCCCAATTCACGGCGACTCTCCTGCTTCAGCCTCCGGAGTGCTTACAGACGTGTGCCACCACGCCTGGCTTAGTTTTATTTCTAGTTGACAGTTATACTGAGGGACTCGTGTGTCCTTTAAATACCTGTATAAAGTGTGCACTATCATGTCAGAGTCACGCCTCCCGCTATAGGATCAGCACTAACTGCGCCTGGACGGTTTCCGTGTGGGAGACTCAGGAAACGCGCCTCAGCTGTCGTGGGGACGGTTGCCTGTGAGCCAGCAGTCAGGAGGCCGAGGCAGGAGAGTCACTGCAAGTTCGAGGCCAGCCTGGATCCAAAACAAAACAATACAGTAGCAGATTCCTGTGGGACCTTAAAAGAACACGCTCCCACTGTCGGACTAAACCGCTTCCTCCTTCCCGCCGTCGCTGGCGTCTCCGGATCCCAGCGGGAGCCCCGAGCCCGTAGCCCAGGCCTCCGCAAGAGGCGCCTCCCGGAGCGCCTGCCGTCTCCGCTCCGCGCAGCAGGGGGAGCCAGAGACACGCGGCGCGGGCCTGGCGGAGCCCGGCCCCGGGCGGCAGTGGGGAGTCGGGGGTGGTCCCTGGGTCCAGGGGGAGAGGGGTTGGGGTCTCTGCTGCCGGGGGTCGCTCCGCCACTCCGCCCTCCACTTGGTCAGGCAAACCTGGCACCCAGGAAGGAGCGCTCCGGACAGCGCGGCGCCCGCCGAGGACCCCAGCGCTCTGGGAGGCTGAGGCAGGAGGGTGGCAAGCTCGAGCTCAACCCGGGCCACTTCCTGTACTTAGTGAGGTCTCGGAAACGCGAAATAAAAACAGCCGCGAGTTGAGCTCGGGAGGACGGCCTCGGGCTCGTCCCCCGCTGGGCCACAGCGAGGGGGTTATTCTGATGCTCACGCCGGGCAGGGCTAGACAAAGCCGGAGGGATCTGCGCCAGGGCCCCGGAGGCCCCTCCCTCCCTCCCCCACCAGGTGCGGGCCCTCGGGTCTCCGCCCCCGAGAGCCCCTCCCACCGAGTCCCCAGGCCCCCGCCCCCGCGCGTCCTTCCCTGGCTCTCCTGGGCACCGGCCGGCCTGGCGTTTCCTCACCCGCCGCGCTCCCGGGCTCCTTCCCGCCCTCCCCTCCCGTCCTCACAGTCACCTCCGGGCTCTGCGGATTAACCGCCCGGATGTCTGGCGCTTCAGTCCCCCGCCCGCCGCGAGGTGCTCCGTCCCTCGCAGTCCCCCGACTCCTGCCGTCTTGGTCCTTTTCCCAGCCGAGCTCCCCGCGGCCTCCGCACCCTTGCTGTCCGTCCTCGAGTCTCTTGCGCTCCCGGCCTACTCGCTTCTCTCCCGTCACAATCCTCTTCCGTTTACCTTTAGTTTTCTGTTTGTTTTTTGAGACAGGGTCTCACTTTGTAGTTCTGAGTGGCTTTCAGCTCATTCTATGGGCAACGAAGGTTGGCCTAGAACCTGTAGCAATCTTCCTGCCTCAGCCTCCTGAGCTACAGGGCTTACAGACTGTCCTGGGTTACTTATCTTTGACTCACCCGGACCCCAGAGTGGGGAGAGGCCTCTGCACGGCCCAGGCTAGCCTTGCATTTCTGGCCTCTGAAATTCCTTTCCTGAGACCACAGCTTTCTCAACAACAAAATCAGTATGGAAAAAAAAAAAGATAAACATTCATTAAAGTATGATAATACAACAATAGCCATAGTATAAGAATACAAGACAATAAAACGAGTCTTACAGAGAAGAGATAGATAACAGCTCAAAACCGATTTTTCAGTGAAGTAGTAGTATAGATTAGCAGATATATTAAAATATCTTTGAAAGAATAGAGTAGGTAATTTGGGCGACAATTTGTGCTTCTCCCTACTCCCTGGTTACTGATCTTCTATTTGTCATGTTTTGAGATTGTCATACAAGAGAAAGGTGGCACCTCAGCTCACGTGTCTGACTTACCCCACTTGGCACTGCGTCTCACGTTGTGGGGGTCAGCTGTGATGCCCAGTCTCCCCGTCGTGGCAGTCGTGCCCGCCCGCCTGCGGCCGATGCTTACGCCGAGCCCGAGGCCCAGCGTTATGCATCGCGCTGCCCTACACACGGATGTGCGCGGATCCCTGTGACACGAGACTTTAACCCTTCTGGGAAGATGTCTAGGAGGGAGACAGCTAGGTCCCCAGGGACTTCTAGTTCCAGCTGTTGGAGGAATCTCCACACTGACTGCCACGTGGCCGTATCTGCTGAAGGCACGTGGGTCAGTGGAGCAGAACAGAGGAAGCACTAACGCCCTTGCACAGCTGTCGGGTCCTCGATAAGGGGGCTGAAAATCTACCCTGGAGGGAAAAGCCTCTAACAGACGGTGCTGGAAAACGAACAGCAGCAATTATTTTAAACACTCGTGCTACTTACTGAAGCAGTTTGCATAAAATGTGCAGTTACTATCCTTAAAAATTACTTTATTCATCTCTAAATATTCCAAAAATACTTGATATTTTGAAACAAAGGTAAAAATTGTTTAAATGTAGTCAGTTCTTATGTTAAGAAATAAAATTCAGGGGCTAGGGATAGCTCAGTGGTCCCGGCCTCTGCCTTTCAAATTCAAGAGCCCGGCCCAGCTTCAATCCCTGGTAATGACAAAGAAGGGTGCGGAGACTCACGCCCACCAGCAGTCTTACCACACACCAGTCCGGGCGTGGTGGCCACCCCTGTAATCCCAGCACCTGGGGAGGCAGAGGCAGGAGGATGGCTGAGGTGGAGGCTGAGTTCAGGACCAGCCTGAACCACAAAGCAAGACCTGGTCTCAAAAAACTAAACAAATAAATAAAGTTCTCCCAGTACTTAGGAGACTGAGACAGGAGGATTGCTGTGAGTTCAAGACCAGTCTGAATGATATACTGAGACTTTGTCTCAAAAAAAGAAAGAAAAGAAAAGGAAACAAAGAAACAAAATCGTGCAGCAGGTGCGCCCCCCCCCCCCCCGCTGGTCTGGGCTGCCAAGTTCCCAGACAGCTGCTGTCGCCTAGAGGCCAGTGTGACCCGTTTTCAGGCTTTGTGTCCGGGATCACTGTCCGCAATCTCTACCAAGCACAGGTTTTGAACGTCAGGAAGGTCCCTAGGACCCAAGCAAATCCTCGTATAAACTGGGACAGGAGTCTCAAGCGCCATAAACCACAGAGGAATGAGAAGCGGTGTCCCTGGTCGGCTCAGTGGGTGACAGCTCCAGGCCCAGCCGGGACGGTGGACAGGTGAGGAAAGGAGTGTCTTGTGGGCCATGCGGATGTGGAGGACAGTCAGGACACACCCCAGGAAGGCAGGCCGCACTGTAGACGGATAAGGAACCTTCGTCCACACCCGCATAGATAAACAGTAGCGACTGATATCCTGCCTAGGTATGGATCACCTGGGTGGGACCAAGGCCTCTGCCCACCCTCGCAGCAAGGACCTGACTGGAAATCTGTGTACACTCGCTATGGGACTTGCTTTCCCGTTGGATGACCATTTATTGTGCATCACCGGTACAACTATAATGTAATCTTATTGGTCACAGTTTTGTCCACCCTGCGATTTCTCCCTGGACCATCGTTACTTAAGGACGGTACCCATCATCTCACTAGCTGACATAGTTTTGTTGACTTTGAACTCGTCTCCTGATGCCATCCTTCGTGAGTCTGCGCCCTCGGTGAGCCGTGCCAGGCATCCCTATCCGCAGCTGGTGCCCCAGATCGAGGCGGGGCTGCTCACATCCGAGCACTGGTTCCTGTCACTTTTCAGGGAAGAAGGGGCCGGGTTTCAATCTGATGGGAGGCGGCGGTGTCTGTAAGGACGGCCGACACGCAGGGCCCTTCCCTGCCATCCACAAACGCCCCTTGCTCCCCAGCCTGGAGCTGGTGGGTTGGGGCAAGAGCCTCTCTCCGGAGCCTCCGGAGTGCTGTGGTGGCCAAGACTGTGGGCAGCAAGGCCACCGGAGGGGAAAGGCTGGCTGGTCTTCAAGCCCAGATGAGCCAGTGACGACACCGTTTCCAGGTGTGGATGACGACTGATGAGTGGTTAGGTCCTGGATCCTGGTTCTGGGCTGCATCGGGCCCATTTTAAGGCCCTAAAGGCCCCTGGAGTGGCTGAGGACTGTTTTAGGGGCCCAGTGTCTGGCCTTTGTGTGGTCTGGCTGTCGCTCCAAGCGAGGTGTCCTTGGTGGCTTCCCAAGAAAGCCCCACTAGTGTTTAGACTCTGGGGACCCAGATGGAGAATCATCTCTGTCCTCCTCGGTGATGGCTGCATGTGTCCCTGAGGGAAAACATACTCGCAGCAAAACTCGGCTTGGCTGAGCGGTCTAGGCCTGTGCAGTCGGAGCTGTGCGGGAGGCTGTGTCCTGTCCTGTCTGGAAGGCCTGGCTTGTCTTGTCCTTGTCCTGTCCTGCTGGAAGACCAAGCCTCACAGGCGAGCCTGTCAGGTGCCCCCCCGGGTCGTCTACCATTCATGACGTCTCGCTTCTGAGCTCTCACCCTCTCAGGCTAAGCTTGTGGAAACGAGGGGAAGGGCGTCTCCAAACATGGTCACGTGTGCTGTCAGCAGAGCCCGGGCGGGATCGTCCCATGTGAAGTCGGGCACCTACTGGAAGCAGGGCCCCCAGGGCCAGAGAAGATCCTGCACACAGTGATGCCCTCCTGATGGCACTACTGGAAAATGGGCACACTGTGCAGGGACTGGCATGGCACCAGCAACCCTGTAGCCAGAAGCGTCACCATAGGCTCTGGCCCCTGCCCAGCTTCTGTCTTGAGGAACCTCTGTGTCCTGGAAGGATGAGGAGTTGGCCCTTCAGCTGAGTAACCTGGGAGGGCCCCCAGGGTGCCATCATGCCATGCTTTGGGATCAACTCCGGCAGAGACGCTGGCCCACGTCATCGGGATAGCCAGGCCACTAGCAGCCACAGTATGGGCTACCCGAGATTTGCACGTCAGAGTGGCCCTGAGCAGGGAGATAATATCTCCTCCCGCCTCTGCTTCCGGGCACGCTGGCACCACAGTAAGGCAATTTAGACAGAAAGTCTGAGTAGGGGCAAAGAAGCTGTCCAGTTAACAGGCCGGCTATGAGAGCTCACCCCATAGAGAAATGGAACTCATTCCGCTGCCCACTGCCACAGAGAAATGCATTTGCTTGCTTACTGCGTCCCTGAGTGGAGCAGAAGTCTCGGGCACAGGGTCATGCAGGCCGCCTCGGGCTCTGTCGCTTACTCCCTGGCCTTCCTCTCGGCCAACGTGGTGAGCAATGAACTCGTCCTTCTCTGGGAAGGAGGCAGCCTCTCTGTGCCACGGAGCCCTGTGTCCTGACGGGTCTCACGAGGCTGGCAGCTTCTGGGAGGGTTCTCTGCCGAGGGCTGATTGTGTCTGTCACTGTCTGTCACTGCCCTTGTCTAGTTCCTTTTCTTGGTTCTAAGACAAAATACCTGACACCCAAGTTAAAGGAGGAGGTTTGTCCATAATCGGCAGCCCCAGGGCAGAGTGGCACAGGCAGAGGAGAAAGGGTCCATGGTGGTCAGAGGTGGCAAAGCAACAACAGACGACTACAGCTCTTTCCAGACTTTGGGCAGTGTCTTCACTCCGCAGAAATCCACCTGGCTTCGTGCTGCGCTGCATATGGGTAACGAGAAAGGGCTTGTGCCCAGATGGCACCCTTGACTCCTGCTGCTTCTCAAGAGAGTCCAAGTTCCCAAGCCCAGGGGACACCCCAGGCCACGCGGGGCGGGCTCAGGAGGTGCTCTTGGTCTCCTGAGGGCCCTGACTAAGCAGCTGCTCAGAAGGCCTGTCGTCAGCAGAGCTGACCAGAGGGATTCTCAGCACCGTCAGCTCCTCAGGGAGGATGACTTCCTTTGTTTTGTTTTGAGGTATCACAGAGCAATGTAGTTCAGACTGACTTTTTTTTGGTATCAGGACTTGAACTCAGGACTTTGTATTTGCAAGGTAGACAAGGTGCCAAGAGAATGACTTCTTGGCAAAATCCGGCTTATGCTGGAACCCCAAGAGGGCCTGAGTGTTAGGCACCTTGACTGCTTCCCTGTCTCTTACAGTGAAGATCCAGCTCAAATGCACATCAGGCACGTTGCTCACGTGGGGCCCCGGGGCCGCCCAGCATGCCCTGAGGATGCAGCATGCGCCCAGGCACAGGTCAGAAGACACCGGGCCCAGCCATACTGCACCTGCAGGGTTCTCCGCACTTCCAGACACCTGCAGCCCCAGGGCTCTGCTGGGAGGCTGAAGCCATTGATTCAGTCAGGAAAGCCTCGCCTTGGGCGCCGTCCAGGTTATCTGTAACCCTCTTCAGCTTTCATCAGTGTCCGAGAGAGCCAAGCTCCAGGCAGGCCTGCCAGCCCCTGTGGGCGTGCACCACTTTCCTCGTTGAGCCTTAGACCCTCCTCTGGGTCCAAATAGGGTTCAGATAGAGCCCAAAACTGGGAGGCCTCATTGGGTGGATGCCTAAGGAGGCTGAGGCAGGAGAATTGCTGTGAGTTTGAGCCCAGCCTGTGTCACATGATGAGCTGAAAGTCCATCTGAGCTGCATAGCTATGTGCTGCCTCAAAAACAAAAACAAGCAAACAGAAAGGCTGGGATGTGGCTCGGGGTGAGGCCCTGGGTTCAGTCCTCAATACCACAAAAAACGGAAACAAAAACAAACCCAAACCTGGGATGTGCGCTGAAAATTATGGTATTGGTCAAAACTGTAACTGAGCAACACCGCTGGGGTGTGAGGTGCGCGAGCCCTCGGCTCACCTCCACCCGGGGTGAAGGCTGACGCACCGCGTCCCGCAGGGAGCAGCTGTGCAGCAGCAGCCGCCTTTGCGTATCAGAATTCTCCAGACTACATTCTTATGCTGTTTACTCCACAGACAAGAGCTCACAGAATGCCTTCCTTTATCAGTGAAACTTTGGTAAAATCATTTCGAGATTTTTGGAAAAATAATTTTAGAATAGCAGGCACAGTGCATTCCTGCATTGGAAAAACAGACATTCTTCAGGGGCTTGGGCTGAGCTACGCCCTTTCACGCCGCAGTGTTTCCGGGAAGAGCTCAGAGCCCGCTGATTCGGTGTAAACAGGGTCTTTAGTTTTACTTGCAACCGACTAGTCATAATGATGTAGGAAGTAATAGCAGAGATGAAATTTGAAATACTGTATCTATCAACCTGTTAGATACACAGCTTGTGTCTTCCAAAATTTAAAGAATGAGCTCTAGGAACAACAGCGTTTATAAGTAGGAAGATATTTACAGATAGGGTAGCTGCTGAAAGCCAGGAGGGTCCCGAATGGGTAGCCTGAGGCTTCCTTGGTTATTTATTTATAGTTTTTTTTGAAACAGAATCTTGCTTTGTAGTTCAGGCTGTCCCTGAACTCACTATATAGCCCAGGCAAGCCTCGAACTCACAGTAATCCTCCTGCCTCTGCCTCCCGAGTGCTGGGATGACAGGTGTGAGGCACCCTGCCCAGCACTGTTGTGTGTGGTACCGAGGACTGAACTCAGGACTTTGTACTTGCCAGGCAGACGCTGCCGCCAGAACTACTGAGCTAAATCCCTGGCTCAGCGCGGGAGTTTTATAAAGCAAAGCCATGAGCACCCAATAAAGTTACATGTACAGTCACCTAGGTAAGTGAGCCAATTGGGAAACAAGTCATGTAACAAGTTGTGTGTGGAAAGAACCACGACTCTAGGGAGTGGTGGGCCCAGAGGTCCTGGTCACCTCGAGGCGCGGATGTTCATCTGGATTTCTTCGGGCCATGACCGTCCCTTGAGGAGGTATGCAGGTCGGGCCACCTTGTTCTTATCACTGAGCCTCTTACAGATGCGGGCTGGGTGTGTCTCACCTTCACCCTGACTCTCCAGGGCCCAGCCCTTCTCAACTGCCCGGAACACTTCTATTAGCGCAGCTGTCCGCCGTAATGTGGGAACTGGGTTGGAAGAGAAGAGCTTCCGGATGCTCAGACCTCAGCATCCACCCTCAGACCTAACAAAACAGTTCACAGTTCACAAAATAATAACTACTATTTTGCTTTGAGAACCTGCTGTAAGACCTTCAACTGAGGCTGGCGGTTCATGCTGCTCATTCTGGATTCTCATCCTGGGAATATTTGTAATAAGGTAGACATGGTGACAAACGCACTTGAGAAATAACTTCCCAACAGGAAATCAGAGCTTAGCTCAGAGCAGGCAGAGGGGGCAGGGTGGGCAGGCACGGGTGGGTACTGGCTGCTGGGCTGCTGTGAGGTCAAGTCAGAGACCCGGGAGTCTGGGGAGTCAGCTAACTGGGATAATATTGTGTTTCAAAAAGGTACATAAAATCAGGCGTGGCAACACAGGCCTTGACTCCAGCACTTGAGAGGCTGAGGCAGGAGGATGGCCAGGGGTTGAAGGTGAGCCTGGGCTATACAGTGAGTTCAAGATCAACCTAAACTACATCATAAGCCTATCCCAGAACAAAAAGGAAGGAAAAAAGGAAAGAGAGAGAAAGAGAGAGAGAAAGAAAGGAAAGAGAGAACGCAAGCAAGCACGCAGACCAGCCTGAGTTTTTCTGTTTATTTTTCTATTTACTCAGTACTTTAACTTCTGTGAACACTGTTTTGCAGTTTGAACTGTAGAAGTTCAGTCTGCCTTTTAAAATCTCATTCATAATATGTACATTTGTATTTTTGGATGAAATCATAAACAATACTGTTTTTCAATTTCACTTTCCATGGTCAGTATAAAGAAACGAATTGACTACATCGCAAGGAAAACATTGTATCACATCTCCGAAGGAAGCCAAGTTCCGGACGGAACAGCAGACGCTGGGACGCAGGGAGCGGTGGCGGGCCGCAGCGAGGACTTCACGGCGCGGGTCCTGCCCTAGGAGAGGGCGCTAGAGCTCGGAGGAGCCTGGCGGCAGGGCTCGGGGGTCGGGTCTCTGAGCCCGGTCGGCGGGTCGAGGGAGCGCTCCCAGAGCGCCAGGCCCGGGAGAGGGCGCCCCGAACTCGCAGGGCGCGGAGGGACGCGGACCGCACCGCGCCAGGGGACTGGGCGCCTCTGCGGGCCGGAGGCGCACGCCGAGCGGCGGGGACCGCGCGGGGCGCTCACTCGGCGGGCCGGCCGCGCACGTGCCCTCGGGCACACGCATCTGAGCGTGAGGGCGGGCGAGGCGCACACCTCACACTCGCGGCCTCCCGACCGCGCTAGGTCAGAGCCCGTCGCTGCCTTCCTGTCGCCTCAGGACCCGGCCTGTGCGCGGCGCGGGCCGCCGCACCCGACGCTGGACCCGTGGGCCACCGAGGCCGAGGCTGCTGCCTCCTCCCCGGGTCTCGAACTCACTCTGTGGATCCGGGCCTTGAACTCACGGAAGCCTCCTGCCTCAGCCTCCAGTGTGCTAGAGCTACAGGTGTGCCCGCTACGCCTGGCCTCCCCATTTTTATTTGCTGTAGTTTTGTTTTGCTTTTTCAGTTTGGGAACTTTAAATTGAAGAATCCACGCCTCTCCTGGGTCTCGGGTCCGCTGGGCCGGGCTTCCCAGGCGGACCTGCCCGCGCAGACCCCGCCGCGGCCGGCCCGCCCTCCAGCTCCCCGCCCAGCCGGCCCGCCCGGGTCCCCTCCTCTAACTCCTCCTCCGAGTTGAGTCAGTGGCCTGAAACTTTTAAAAGCTCCAGGCTCCGGCCGGGGAGGCTCCAAGTCCGCGCGCCCTCCCGCCGACGTCGCTCCCCGCGCAGCCTCGAGGACCGCAGCCCGGCCGCTCCCCGCGCAGAGTAAGTGGCGCGGCCGTCGGCCCGGGGCTCCCGCCGCAGCGCTCGGGTCTGCGAGGCCCGGTGCCCGGCCGGGGGCGCGCGCATTGTCTGCGAGGCCTGCGGGCGACGCCAGGTGGAAGCGGGCGGTGCGCGAGCCGGAGCCCCCGGGGCTGGGACCAGGCGCCGCCCGGCGTCTCCCGCGGCGGGGTGCGCGGTCCGCCGCAGAGCCGGCCCCTCTGACCAGGGCTTTGTTCGCTCGGCGGCCGGGCCTCCACGTGGTGCTCGGGGCCCGGGACGGGAAGGTGGGGCTCGGGGTGCAGCGCGGCCGAAAGGGAAGGCCGAGCCCGCAGCGTGGACCGACCCGGGCCTTGGCCGAAGCTAAGTCGGCCGGCTGGGGTCGCGACCCGGGTCCCCGGAGGCGGAGGCGCCCCGGGCCGTGCTGCCGCCAGGGCTGGGGTGGCGCTGGGTGCCCGGAATCACGTGTGTGGGGGGCCTCGGGTGCGGGTACAAGTGGAAGCGGCTCGTCTAGACCCGCAGGGCGGCTCGGCAGGGTCTGCACCGAGGAGGCCGAGGCAGGGGGACCCGGCGCAGGCCCACACCGCAGGTGGCCCCTGTTCCCGAGGCACCCCGGGTCTTAGCATCTCTGCCCAGGGCAACTGGGCTGCGGGGCGCGGGTTCGACATCCGGACCTCCAGTCAGCAGACGGCGCTCGGGCACCTCAGTCCGGGAACCCGACCCAGTGGGGAGACCTCGTTAACCCAAGTCCCGTCCACAGGCGCCCAGCGGCCTCCCCGGCTTCCCGCGGTGCTCCGGGCCTGCGCGAAGCCTGGTCGCTTGCCCGCACCTTCCTGCCCGCCGCTCAGGGTCCGCTCGGCCTCAGATGTCTCCAGGTCCTGCACAGGTGGGAGCCGGGTGCCACACATTCCGAGGCTTCTTTTTTTCTCATGGCGGTGTAGGGTCCGAGCCCCGCCGAGGGCAGCCGCAGATAGATGGCCTGCCACCCCGCCAGGCTCCGAGAGTCAGAGGGGCCTATGTACCACTGCCTCGTGTTATCCTGCACTGGGCGCTCCGCAAAAAGCCCTTCGGGTCAAGAAAAACAAGCGCGCCACAGCCCTGTCTCTGTAACCTTCGGAGTTTTTCTCGCCCCCGGTGCTGACAGCTTCTGCCATCTTCCTACCGCCGCCTTTCCTTGCGAAATTCCAGGCGTTTCACAGCCCAGGGCTTCTAGGTAGTTTGTAGAAACGTATGTTCATTATTTCAGTGGTTATTTCGATAGAGAAAAGTTACCAAAGTGTATCTAAAGATCTTTCTAGAGTGACAGCTAAACTTGGAGGGCTCTGCCAGCCTTGCAGGCCCGCAGTGTTCTCAGTGGGTAAACTGAGGAGCTGAGGCGGCGCTGAGGAGGTTGCAGAAGAGCAGGGCTGTTCAGTAAGAGCCGTCCATTGACAAAGCCAGGCCAGGTAGCGACGGATTGCCATCCCGGGACCAGGACCTCTGTCGGCGGGGCAGGAGGTACAAGTCGGAGGCCAACCTGAGCAAGAACCTGGCTCAAACTAAATCTCCACAAATGCCTTTGGAGGCAGAGGTGGAGCCTGAGAGGTCACTAGGCTTCAAAGTTACTCAACACTCGGTGACGGCCACCAGGGTGCCATGCGCTCTATGTTGGGGAGAACACTGTGCACTCGGGAAGGGACAGAGGACATCTCCTAGGACACCCCTGCCATTCTGTGGGGCTGGCGGAGGGGCTGTGTCCGTACAGGCCTGGTGCAGAGCCTGGGACTGTCACTACCCTTCACCAGGAGTCGAGGTGTCGGGCTGTGGACAGGCAGGCAGCGCGAAGATAGCAGGGTGTTCTCCAGGGCTGCAGTTGAGGGCACGTGGGCGTCCAGACCCAGAGTGTTTCCTGTAGTGCCAGACTCGGGCACCCTTGTTCCCCAGGCGGGCCGAGGCGAGCAGCAGGCGGCCCTGTGTGGCCAGCCTTGTAGCTGCTGCTCCTGTCCCCATGTCCCGGCTGCGCTCCAGCTGGCCGGTCACCACAGCCCGTAGACACAGCTGCACGGCTGTGTCCTGGAAAGCCACCCCCTGGAGGGGGCGCAGTGGCCCCATCTGACCCAGCCCCCTCTTCCTTGGAAACTTCGCGTGCTTGACATGAAGAATGCCAGCTGAGAACTCCAGGGTGTGCCGCTCCTAGCCGGGACAGCACCGAGGGAGCAGGTTTCTGCAGGTCCCTGAAATGGCAGGGTGGCACAGCACAGCCCTCCGGGCAGTGGTGAGGCGAGTGGAGCCTCCTGCTCAGACAGATCTCGCCAGGGACGCACCCGCGTGGGGTCTGAAGACAGTGTGAGCAGCCTGGGTAGGAACTGACCAACAGGACAAGGGCGCCAATGGCGTCGACCCCCGGAGACCGGTGACGGGCACGGTGAGGCTGGCCAGCACAGGCAGAGTGGCCTGCAGCTTGCTGCTGCTTCAGACTGTGGGCTGGAGCCCTTGCAGCTAGTGAGGGCAAGATGACCGTGGCAGGAGCAGGCGGAGCCCTGGCCCCGAAGGACTCCAGATCCTTGGCTGCGGTGTGAAGGTCAGAGCCTCCTCCGCGGCTGAGCCCGCCCTGTGCAGATCCCAGCTAGGAGTGGACGCTGCCCACACGGGGAGTCGGCCATGCTCTGCCCACTCCGCAGGCAGAGGCCTCCTTTAAAAAAGTGAGCCAGGGCTCCTGAGCGCTTTCTCCCGACAGCCATGGATTTCAAGTGTTAGAAACACACACACGGTGATCTTTGCAAGGACTCCCGTCTGCGTTTTCTCTGCCACTTCTACGTGGTTGATTGGGTTTCTTTCAGGTGTTCACATGGTGCCTGTTCCCTGCTTATTTCTCATTCTTAACCAGGAGACACCCCAAACCCCACTTTAGTACTAACCAGGGACCCTCTTCACAGTGTTGGCTCCTCTTTGGAAAGAATCTTTAGGATAAAAAAAAAGCGAGGCGGTTTCTAGCTCTGGGGCGCAGCAGCGCAGCTCTCAGGGAGGGGAGCGGCCACAGCGTTCCTTCCCCGGCTTGGTTCAGGCTCTAGCAGCGGGATGTGGAATCAGATCCTGACGAGTGACCGAGTCTCTCTGCAGGGGCCTCAGTGCGGGGAGCGACAAGAGTCCAGCGCTGCTGGACTCTCACCTTGTCCCTATCAGCTGTCCTGACATTTCTCCCATTTCCAAGTATTTTAAGCAAGAAAACACCCAAAAATGCCAAGAAGATCTTGTTTGCCTGCTAATCTAAAACTTCCAGAATCCCAAGACACTTGTTTTTAAAAGAGACTAAATCTAAAAACGGACTTTCCAGGCCCCCAGAAGGTGAGCTGGAGCTGGGTGCCGTGGCTCTCGCCTTCCACCTGTGTGGAGGAGCGGGGGAGGCCCAGCCTGACAGAGCCAGTGGCCCTCGAAGCCTGACATGCGGCCCCCACCTGTTAGCCAGCACTGGGGCGGGCGGGCGGCTTCCGAGTGAGTTCCAGGGCAGCTGGCTTGCACAGGAGAGCCTGTCACCAAACACAAGGGAACAAGAAAACCCAAAGAGGGGTGACGGGATGGCAGTGAGTCAGCAGGAGTCTCAGCACCGCAGGGCACCATGTGTGCAGCTCCAGCCTTTGTGCCCACCTGGCGCCAGGGCAGCGTCGTGGTGCTGAGACTCAGGTCAGCACCTCTGCCCGCAGCAGGGCTTCTGTCTTACATTCTGGCTGTTGGACTCACCATCGACCCCACCAAGTGAGGCCTGGGCTCCAAACACCAAGCAGCCCAGCAGGCAAGTCCTGCATCTGAACGGGCATCAGGGCAGCCCCTGCCCCTTGGGAGACATGGGCGTGAGGACTTCCTTCTGGGGAGGCGCCCTGGTGTGCGCCCTGCAGGAGGCCACAGGGGCAGGGGTAACCAGTGAGGCCCGGCCTGACTGTGGATGTGCACACAATTTACACTTGCTGTTGTGCCTTTTTTGCTCTAGCAGCGTGTGAGGCGGTACTACCATCGCAGCATCTTGGCTGTCAGCCGGTGTGGTTAATCACTGCAGCCCAGAGGCAGAGGCAGGAGGCTCGCCTCCAGCCAGGCTAACCTGGGCTAGAGAGCGAGGCCTGTCCACCAGAGCCCAGTGACTCCTGCCTTAGTCACATGCTGTCCTTGTCTCCATAGGTGGTCCCCGGCCAGCATGGGAGACTGGAGTGCTCTCGGGAAACTCCTGGACAAGGTCCAGGCCTACTCCACGGCGGGCGGCAAGGTGTGGCTGTCCGTGCTGTTCATCTTCCGAATCCTGCTGCTGGGCACGGCAGTGGAGTCGGCCTGGGGTGACGAGCAGTCTGCCTTCCGCTGCAACACGCAGCAGCCCGGCTGTGAGAACGTGTGCTACGACAAGTCCTTCCCCATCTCGCACGTGCGCTTCTGGGTGCTGCAGATCATCTTCGTGTCAGTGCCCACGCTGCTGTACCTGGCACACGTCTTCTATGTCATGCGCAAGGAGGAGAAGCTCAATAAGAGAGAAGAGGAGTTGAAGGTGGCGCAGACAGACGGCGTCAATGTGGAGATGCACCTGAAGCAGATTGAGATCAAGAAGTTCAAGTATGGCATCGAGGAGCACGGCAAGGTGAAGATGCGCGGCGGCCTGCTGCGCACCTACATCATCAGCATCCTCTTCAAGTCGGTCTTCGAGGTGGCCTTTCTGCTCATCCAGTGGTACATCTACGGCTTCAGCCTCAGCGCCGTGTACACCTGCAAGCGCGACCCGTGCCCGCACCAGGTGGACTGCTTCCTGTCCCGCCCCACCGAGAAGACCATCTTCATCATCTTCATGCTGGTGGTGTCGCTGGTGTCGCTGGCCCTCAACATCATCGAGCTCTTCTACGTCTTCTTCAAGGGTGTCAAGGACCGCGTCAAGGGCCGGAGCGACCCCTACCACCCAGCCGGCGGCCCCCTCAGCCCCTCCAAGGACTGCGGCTCCCCCAAGTACGCCTACTTCAACGGCTGCTCCTCGCCTACTGCGCCTCTGTCGCCCATGTCACCGCCCGGGTACAAGCTGGTGACCGGGGACAGGAATAACTCATCCTGCCGTAACTACAACAAGCAGGCCAGTGAGCAGAACTGGGCCAACTACAGTGCCGAGCAGAACCGCATGGGCCAGGCAGGCAGCACCATCTCCAACTCCCACGCCCAGCCCTTCGACTTCCCCGACGACAGCCAGAACTCCAAGAAGGTGGCAGCTGGGCACGAACTCCAGCCCCTGGCCATTGTGGACCAGCGGCCGTCCAGCAGGGCCAGCAGCCGGGCCAGCAGCAGGCCACGACCCGATGACCTAGAGATCTAGACCGGCTTTGGGTGGCGAGGTCCACTCGGTGGTGGAGAGGAGACGGTGCCGAGGAGGGCACCTGAGGCTCTTGTTTGGCAAGGTGGTACTCGGCGGCTTCCTCAGGGGCCGGGACACAAGACTGACTTAGCATTGTAGGTTCTCTGGGCGTGGGGATGGACAGACAGACGGATGGAGTGAGGGCGGGCGGGTGGGTGGGAGGGTGGGCTGGGAGAAGGTACACGCTGGTATTTAATTAGTGATTCCAAGAACTGCAACTCTAAGACTTGCGTAGGTGAGACATAGGTAAGGGCTTCTCTTCCCCTCACCCCGGGGCGCTGTGCATGTGGGAGGGCGGCTGGTGACTGTGGCTAAGTACATTTTTTGAATTTTTGTTTTACCAAGAAACTGAAATGCTTTCGCAGGAATACACACTTCCTGAACAGCTACTTCTTTCCAAGGAGAGAAAGACAGGAGACCGTGCTGCGTCTCCACTGAAACATTCCACGTCATTTTGCACTCTGGAGGGAGCTGCCCGGCCGCCCCGGGCTCACACCGCTCACACCCGTCACGACACGCGTCCTGGTGTCCCGCAGCCCCAGCTTGGTGGTTCTGATGGGGAACATCGGGCGTCACTCAAGTTTCTCTGAGTTGTGTCGGACAGCGAGCCGACCTGATGCTCGGCAGGCGTGTGTGCGTGCGCGGGAGTGAGTGCCTCATTGCCACATACTGGTACAAGCAGGTGCTGCACAGACAGCACAGATCGGACTGCACACGGCGTCCCGCCCGAGCCCTGCGGCTCTGCAGCCAGTGCGGTGTTTACAGTGCACGTTTCCAGTGTGCTCAGAGCACACACTCTTCCTGAAGTGCTTCCCCGTGTGTCCGATGGTGGAGACTGGCTTGATGATTAAGATTCTTTTTCTTTTTTCTCTGTAGAATGTAGCGGTCGTGCTGTTATGGAAATGAATGATTCCTCTTTCCTGAAATGTAATCGCGATGCTTGAATGTTAGGACGTTAGTACTGAATCAGGCTGTAGTCTTGGGTGAGGCTCAGGAGACGCTCAGAGCACCCTCAAGGTCGCTGTGCCGTGCGGCTCGGCCTGCGGAGCGCAGTTGGGGTGAAGCTTCTGTCCCAGGGAGTCTCGGGCCACAGCCGAGATGTTTGCACTAGATTTTCCTCGGATGCAGGCGCTGAGCTTCGGGCTGCACTGTATCTGAGCTGTACGTAAGGACACCGGCCCGCTTCTTCAGGTGCCTTTCTGAAGCTTGTCACCAGCGATGGTGAGGACCGAGGCTCCCACTCTGCTTCGCACGTCAGCACGTCGGGCCGTGTGGAGCAGTGGACAGTCCGTGCCCAGCACTGCCACGCTCCGCTTCACCGCATGTAGACCTGTCCACCCGGCTGCTCGGGAGCGTCCCTACTCAATAAAGTTCTGATGTAGCAGGAAAGCTGCCTGTGTCCTTTGTGGTTTTTCCTTCACACCTGTCATCTCTTAAAAATTATCCGAGATATTTCCACTGGGTATTAGGACTTGGGCAAATTTACACTTGTAGGAATGGTTTGGGGCAAGGTTTGAAACAAGGTCTTTTAGGGATGTTTTTGAGTGGACCTTGACCTTGCTGTGCAGCCCAGGCTGACTTCCAATTTGAAATCCTCCTGCCTCAGCCTCCTGAGTGGTGCAATTTTAGGTATAAACCACACTTGGCTTTAGGGATCTTTAAAAGGATAATATTAATTGTCAGCTATTTCAGTGCAGCCACTGATACATGGTTTTGGCTATTTATTCAACAGACAAGCTGGACTAAGCTGGGAGTACAGCTTTTTTCTGCAGTGTGAGGACAGAGCCTGCCTCCTGACATTCCCTACACGGCCAGCCAGTGCAGGCAGCCCGTGGGTGCATCACAGTGCCTCTGGCCTGTAGGTCTGGGGCCTTGCTGGCCCTGAGCCCCGAGGCCGGGCTGGGCTGCTTGGGCAGCTCCAGAGCTCACTCTTCAGCTGCGGTGTGTGTGTGTGTGTGCCACGTTGGGGCAGCCGGCGCCACTCCCTACCCCTGAGCCACCGAGCTGGCCCAGGAAAGGGCTCTTGTGCTGTGTTTCCTGTGCCATCGGGCGGCTGCTGGAAACAAAGGAAAAACAGGAAAATCTCATGGTCCTGTCCATCTCACGATGGTAGCAGGGCCGCTTTGTGAGTCCTAGAAGTTCTTGCTAGATAGCCATTACCACTACATGAAATTCTCTATCTTTTTGCTGGCCAACCATCTATATTACTATTTTAATTTAGAATTAAATTAGAATTTTTAATATATTTTCTAAAGTGTCAGAATTATCTATTTTTTCAAATTTTGTCTATTTGTTTAGGAGACAGTCTTGCTATATCACCCAGACTGGCCTCCAGTTCATGGTGATCCTCCTGCCTCAGCCTCCTCAGAGCTGAGATTACAAGGATGCACAACTATACTGGCCTTAACTTTTATTTTTATTAGCATTTATTTGTAGTAAGTAGTGATCAAGAATTGTCCATTGTTTTTAGATGTTAGGAAGCACACTGGGACTTCATTTTTTCAGTGCATTCTCTACTAGTTTATGTTTTTTGAGACAGGGTCTCATTGTGTAGTTCCATGTGGCTCTGAACTCTCCATGTGACCCAGGCCGGCCTCAAGTTCCTGGTGATTCTCCGGCCTCAGCCTCGTGAGGGCACAGCTCAAAGGGTAGGGGCTGCTACCTCCGCCTCCCTGGCTGGGCAGCCCCAGCCGGCCTGGAGCGCTCGGGCCTGGGTCTTCCAAGTGAGGAGCAGACCGCCCACTGTGCAAGGACAGGCAGAGTGGCTCCCTGGGAGTCCCGGGCCCCACAGCCTGGACAGCTGCCGCAGGTCTCTGGTCTCCCTGAGCAAGCAGGGCTCACCGCCCTTGTCTGTCCTGGGACAGAGCCCAGGGCCTCTCGCGGAGCTGGGTCCCTTTCTGTGTTTTATCTCAAGGCGGGGTCCTGCTGAGTCTGTTGCTCAAGCTGAGCTAGAATTTGCAACCCCCTTGCCTCAGCCTTCCAGTGCACTGAGACAGCTGGCTTGAGCCATCTGCTAGAAAGACAGGACAGCGTTGGCCTGTTTGCTCCCAGCCTCCCTGTGGCCTTGCTATCAGCCCTCAGCTGTGCTAGCCTAAGAATGAATAGAAATAAACTTTTTGTTGCTATGGTAACGGAACTCATAGGGGGAAGGTGGCCAGGTACACACCTGTGCTCCTAGCACTTGGGAGGCTGACAACAAGGATCACTGTGAGTTCCAGGTCATCGTGAGATACCTAGTGAAACCTTTGAATCAAACCATGCTCCCCGACAAACCCCAAAGAACAAAAATGAAAAGCTAGGCATGGGGCACACATCTGTGGTCCCAGCATTTGGGAGGCTGAGGCAGGGGGACTGCACATTTCAGGCCCAACTCAGTGTTCCAAGTACCAGGATCACTGGCATGGAGGCCACCACCACACCACACAACACCACCACTCCTGGCTGATTTCCCCCATTTCCAGCCCCGTTTGTAAAAGACGGCTGTTTGGGGGTGAAGCCAGTGAAAAATCTCTTGCAGCGCGATCTTGCTCTTCTGAGCTGCACTCTGCAGCGGGGCCGACTCGGTCTGGGAGCTCAGCGTCAAGGGCACAGCCGTCCGTAACTCCAGGTGGCGCCCGCTGAGGGAGGGTCCCCTGTGACATCCTGCTCTGCCTAGTGGAGCTTCTCTTAATTCATCACATTACAATTCATACTGTGAGGAGCAGAGATAATAAATCACCACATGCCAGAGCTCGTCTCTTTTAGTTCAGAGCCCTCCCTTCATTCCTGCCTCCCCACCCTTTCTCTCTCTCTCTTTTTTTCTTTTTCCGTTTCTTTCCTTTTTTTCTTTCACACAGAGTCTCTGTGACCCAGGCAGACCTTGAACTCTACGCTTGGCCTAAAAACTCAAGCCATCTGCCACCCTCCTGCTTCAGCCTCCCGAGCGCCAGGGTCACACATGGGCCTCTGCCTGGCTCGGTTTCAGCTCCCCACAAGGTGTCCGGTCTCGGCGGCTGGACACATGCTTCACTCCATGACCCTTTCATCCAGTGCTACAGATCCTTCTGCCTCAGCCTCTTGAGTGCTAAGACTATGGGCGTATGTCAACACTCCCTGCTACATTTGTCATTTTGTTCTCACAGATTCATGTTGGGTGGAACTCTGGAAAATACTCCATTAGAGATCATATAAGCTACAAAGGTCAGAGATGGAATAGGTTGTACCTGGTAGTTTGTTTCCAAAGAAACTTTAGCTCTTCCTGCTTCAGGCTCCCAAGCGCTGGGATTAGAGTGGAGCACAGCTAAAATCATTTGCTAACATTTATTTGAGGGCTCATTTAAACTCAGGAGAAGCTGATTTGAACCGAAGTGCAGTAAGGAACCAAGAGAACAGAGCGTGCCTATTCTGCAGTTATTAGTTCAGAGGCCCATCTTTTCCTCTCTACTTCTCCATCCTCTTTTTCTTTTTCTTTTTTTCTTTTTTTGAGACAGGGTCTCGCTTTGTAGTTCAGGCTGGCCCTGAGCTCAGCTTCAAACTCACATCACAGCAATCCTCCTGCCTCTGCCTCCCGAGTGCTGGGATGACAGGCGTGAGCCACCACGCCCGGCACTGTGGTGTGTGGTTCTGATTGTTGGTGTGCACAAGTCTCCACACCCGACATTGTTGTATGTGGTTACTAGGGATCGAACCCTGGCCCTTGTGCTTGCAAGCAGGGGCTGCAACCATTGAGCTAAATCCCTGGCCCACCCATTATTTTTTAGTTTTTATTTTTGTCATCTGAATAAAACCCGAAAACTATCTTCTTTGTTGCATGGTCTGTCTCCTTTCTTCAGTTTTTTGAAGGAGGGTCTGGCTGTGTAAAGGCTGCACAGCAAGAACAGGGAGGCGGTGAGGACAGAAGTCTGGGCCCAGTACACGCACCTGCATCGGGGAAGCAGTCTGGAAACCAGCGGGACATCCACGCCCTGCTCGAGAGGCTCCTGGAATCCTGACCTCCAGTCCTCACTGCAGTCTGCGTGCGACAGGGCGTCAGACGGTTCTACGCCTGCGCCAGGCCAAGTCTTCACAGGCCACGCCCACTTCCCAGCCAGCCTCTCCTGCTCTAATCTCCTCTCTCGCTCTTGCTGCCCTTCCTGTATTTCCTCTCCCCCTCCTCTTCTTCCACCTCCACTTCCTCCTCCTTTCCCGCCTGCTGTTTCTCTTCCTCCCCTTCCTCCTCCTCCTCCTCCTCCATTTCCTCCACTTCCTCCCCTCTTCATCTTACTTCTTCTTTCTCCCAGAAGAGGGGCTGTGTGTGCCCCAGTGGTCCAGAACCCTGGAGTCCAGTCAGCCTTAAGAGGACAGCAGGGGGCTGGGAGTACCTGATCAAGTTAGCAGGACCACGTCTTCCTTCCAGAGTCAAAATCCGGGTGAAAGGACTGTGGTGACCGTGTTTGCATGGAAGCAGAAGCAGTTGTGGGGAGCAGCTCCCGACACAAAGCCCCTGTGCCCGAGGCCATGGTCCTGGGGTTTCTCGTGGATGCCCTCGGGCAAGAACCCACGGGGGAGGCCACAGAGGATGAAGGCAGACCCAGACCACTTTCCTGGCAGCAGGTAAGAAACAGTGACAATCTGGAGTAACACAGTGGCACTGGCTGGTGACAGGTGCCTGGACGAGGGCGAGCGGCCTCCCATCTCACGTGAGCTGGCAGTGCAGCCCCTCTGGATACCCAGCATGCTCACCTTCCACCCGCTGTGAGATGGGAAAGGACGCACACAGCCCCCGGGAACTTTCCCAAAATCTTTGCTTTTAGAGTTGACAATGTAGAACTAGTTCAGACCTTGAAAATGACCTAAGTCTATGTGGAGCACCATTTACTTCCACTCCTGAGACGGCGCCACAACATTTTGTACTGTCACCTTCCTTCCACCCTACTGTCAGGCTATCGAGGGTTCTGGAAAGTGACCGAGACTGAGGGCTCTGCCTGAAAAGGAGCTGTGGCCCATGGACTGTGGCCTGTGGACTGTGGCCCGTGGACTGTGGCCCTGTGGAATGTGGCCTCGTGGACTGTGGCCCATGGCCTGTGGCCCGTGGCCTGTGGCCTGTGGCCTGTGGATTGTGGCCCCGTGGACTGTGGCCCCGTGGACTGTGGCCTCGTGGACTGTGGCCAGTGGACTGTGGCCTGTGGACTTAAGCTGGGGACTGCATCCCATGGACTGTAGCCTGTGGGCTTCATTCTCAAGATCCTTGGATGCCCTGCCCCCAAACAACCAGGAAACACTGGCCATGAAGTCAGGATATAATCTGTGGTTGACCTTTTATGAAGATAATAGCAGATAAAACAGTGTGGTCTTGAGTTCTCTGCTAGTTAAAATAGGCATAATTTGTAAACACAAACCCACTGAAACTGACTTTATTGTTTTAGGCACAAGGGCCTGGATGCCTGGTGCTGGCTGGCTCCTCCTGCCGGCTTCCCAGAGCAGACCTGCTGGCTGGGGCAGCTCGGAGTGCCTGGGTTTCCGGAGTATGGAGCTTCACACAGCTGAAGGAGCCGCCTTTCTGAGCACGCGTGGAAGCGGCCTGTGGAGGGTCCTTTTGACTCTGACTCTCGCCTCCCTTCCGCAGGGCAGACAGCCCCAGGGCTTCTGGTTGGCAGCAAAGCCACAGCATAAGGAGGCTTTTGTCTCAGAAGGAGCCAGAGCCCGCTGTTGGCAGTCTGGCTTCGCAAGTCATCACGCAGCGCTGGCTTTTCCTCAGTGCTCAAAGCCCCTCCCTTTGGTGGCGCCGCTCTTCTAGGAGCTGACATGTCCCGAGAGGCACGCGCTTGGGGGCCGTTGGGAGGCGCCTAGGTCAGCAGGCTGCTGCGCGCCCAATCGGTCGGACTCCTCCCTGAGCACAGCCGAGGTGCTGCGAGGAGGCGCTGGAGGAGGAGGTGGGCTCTGGTCCCGGGTCCTGCCTTCTCTCCGCTTCCCCAGGCCCTGCGCTGAGCAGCTCTTCCGCCAGGCCCTTCCCCCGCGAGGCTCCGCACCCAAGGTCAACCTCCGCCGTTACGTTTCAGGCGTGGGGTGGACGGACGGATGGACGGACGGACCCTCAGACCCGGCGCGGCCTGGTTGCCCCCAGCCCGGGCGGCAGAGGAACGCAGGGCGGCGGACAGGGCAAAGGAGCAGGGACCTGGTCGGCCAGGGGAGAGGCTGAGCGGGCAGCCTGTCGCCGACGAATTCCCCTCCTGCAAAGTCTTCCTCCTTAAGATGTTTCTGGCTGAGGATGAAGCCCGAGGCCTCCAGCACGCTGGACAAGCACTGTACCGCCGACCAGTCCCGAGCCCGGAAGTGTTTTTAAACTTCGATGCCAGTGGATGTCGGCACTCTAAGGGGCCTGGAGTGCGGAGGAGGCCGCTGGGGGCTGAGACCGGAGAAGCGGTCCACTCGGCGCCTGGGGGCTACTCACAATCCATGCAGCGTCTTCGTTAAAAGTTCACAGTTTCTCTAAAAGTTGTTCGACAGTTGGTGACTGGAGGCAGAAGGGTAGTTGTGTTTCTGTCTAAAGGTGACCGCCATGAGAGGCGGTCTTCAGGGGCAGGGGCTTCTTCTGCCCGAGAGGCTCCAGGAGGAGTAGTGTCCGAGGGCGGGAGAAGTTTTGGAGACCTTTCTCCACAGAGCTGCAGTCATGGAGCACTTCAAGACCGTGACACTAAGTGAAAACAGTCGCGCAGGTCATGTCTGGCCGGCTCTCCTCGCCCCCGCCCCCGTCTCCCCCAGCTTCCCCTCCCCCCAACCCCCCATCCCCCCTACCAGAGCTCCAGAGTGGCAGGCGTTTAAAAGGCAGATTGAGGACTTGGTTGGGAGCAGGAGGCAGCAGCTGGAAGTTGGCCTTCGAGGGAAGGCAGTGGGCGGTGTCCACCTGGGGTGCTGGCTGGGGCGGGCCGCAGTGAGTCCCTGGGCAGGACTCCAGAGGCCCTGGGGCGTTCATGTCCCCGACACGTCCCTGGGCTCGACCAGGACCCTGCGCTGCTGTCCGGGCCCTCGGGGAGGACAAGCACCGCACCCTCCTCAGCCCAGGGCCCAGTTTGCAGCTAGGGACTGGGGGAGCAGGTGTGACTCAGCCCTGGGCGCTTCACCCCTCTAGAGGTGTTAGAAGACGCGGAGGTCAGAGGACTAAATCCAAAGAGACGTGAGCAGGAATGGAGACAGGAAGCTGCTGGGCTCCTGAACCAGCATTTTCCAAGCTGCGCTCTCACCTGAGCGACTTCCCGCCCGGGTGGGTGGCCTTGGACAGCTGCCCTCCGCAGGGCAGAGGACTCCTCGGCCGGCCCCAGATGTGACACACTGTCCCACTGCCAAGGTAGTCGGCCTGACTGGGCGCCCCTGGTCCATCCCCGGCCGACCAGGCGACTTCCCCGGGGGAAGCCCAGAGTGTGACCCGCTCTCCCACAGGGCCCCAGACAGGCTCTGCCTCCGCCAACCTGTCTCCATTTTCCAGCCAGACTCGCAGGGATGCAGGACCATTCGTATCACCCTGCTGAGCTAGGTGCCCACAGCCACGGTTGGTGTCCACCCGGGGCCACAGGAAAGGGCTCTACATGCTGCTCAGGAGAGATGACATTGTCCCAGGGACCGGAGTGAAAGAGAAACCGGAATCACAGCACAGTGGTACTGCTCGACAAGCACAGGTAACGTCTGCGTAGACGGACCCGGCCTGGCACACTCCTGTCATCCCTGCACTCAGAAGAGCTGGAGCACCACCACATGTCCAGGACAGCCTGGGCTACACAGCGAGTTCACAGGCAGCCCAGACTACATAGCAAGACCCTATCTCAAAACAAAAGAAAAGACAAACAAGGGCTCCGGAGCACTGCGGTAGAAACACTTCCCACTGCACCTGAAGAATCACTTTGTCACTGGCTGTCCCTGCCTGGCAAGGGCAGGGTTCTGAGTTCAATCCCCAGTACCAGGAAAAACAAAAGAAAAGAAAAGAATCCTTTTGTGGTCACTGAAATAATGTCCCCCAAAATTTCCTGAGATTTTGACCTAGTAAAACTATGAACGCAAGCTCCATCCTCTGTGAGTAACAGGCTACTTGTAAATACATAAGCGATGGTCCGGGCTGGATGACGTGGGGCACACCTGTGAGCCCAGATCTCCGCAGGCTGACGCAGCAGGACAGGACGGTGAATTCAGGGTCAGCCTGGGAGACACAGTGAAACCATGTTTCAAAAAAGAAAAGGAAAGAATAAGAACTGAGAATTAATTACAACCTGGAGAACAATTTCAGGCTCCAACAACTCAGGCAAAAGCTGGCATTTATTCCCCATTTGCTAACTTTTCAGTAGAGAAAAACAGAAACCCTTTTCCCTCCCACCTCAGCCTCTTAGATTTGCGGTGCTGAGTGAGTGTCGTCTGGCGGGTCTTAGAGGAGCACGCTCAATTTAAGGCAACGTGGACCTGGCCCGTGGCTGAGCCACCAAGACCAGAGTCGGTGAGTAGGAGAAGGTGGGCTGAGGGGGGTTCAGCCACTGGGGCACCAGCCAGGGCCCCACAGATGGCCCAGCAGAGCCTTGCAGTCTGAGCTCAAGGAGGACACTCGGTGCCGAGGCTTCTGCGTCCCATGTGACTCTCCTCTTAGGACAGAACCTTTGTGGACATCACGTGTCTGTCTTTCACAGTGTCCTGAGGAGATGCACGTGTATTTCTCATGCTTAGTTTTAGTCTGCCTAAAATCTGATCTGCCTTTCTTTGGCCACAGCCGGATGTAAGTTACGTTAACAATACACAGGCGTCGCTCACAGGCTGCTCCACTGCCCGGAGCTCGGCACACCAGCCGCCTTTATTTAGGTACAAAGTCAACATGACTGTTGTGCTGTTTGTGCTGCGCGGTGGAGGTTTATGTCTGTGTCAGGCTGACGCCTGGGCTCCATCTCCTCCCGCTGCTGACGCAGGTTTGGTGCTTTTCGGTCTCAAGAGGAGAATGGGGCAGGATTTAGTCTTCAAGCTAAAACTTGCCTCACACAGTATCAGCACTCTCAGAATTGCTGGGCAGACCTTAGTTTTGGAAAATGAAAGGGCGAACTCTGGTGGGTGGGAAATGACGGCCCACAGGGGCGCTCACCCCGGCCACTCGTGTCCCCCAGTGTGGGGGTCATGCTTCTGAGCTCCCTCAGACACACTCGGCTCTGTGGAGAAGGTGGAGGGAGCTGGACCCAGCCACCCCTGGCACGGGAGCCGCGGAGGCCTGTGTGTGGAGCCTGTGTGGATGGGAGACGGTGGTGTGATTTCATCCGAATCTACAACAGCACAGAGCCACTTCGATTCTTAAGCTGGGTGACCGCTGGCAGCAAGGCCTGGCCTTCTGCGGTCATAGCCAGGACCCCATTATGGGGTAAACCGGCGCTGACATTCCGGCCATTTCACTGACCTTGAAGAAGACCTCTCGGCTACCTCTTTGCTCACCACCCTCTCTCCCCCCTGGGTCTTCTAGATGTGGTCAACTCCCCTGCCGCCTCCGGCCAGGGTCGGGGCCACATGGGGCCCGGCGAGGCCAGCTGCGCCTGGGGTCCAGGAGCTGCTTCTGACGAAGCCCACAGACCAGACCTCTTGCTGTAGAGCCACCACATCGTGGCTGCAGAGCCTCAGCTGTTTCTACTGTGAAATGGGCCAGTGGCAACACTAGCATTCCGTAGATCTGAGGGCGTTTATGAAGGGTATTCAGGATGCACGAATGCACTCAACATTGCATGGTAATGCGTATGAAAGCATACACAAGAAGAGAGATCATTTTGAATGGCGAAGTCTTCTAATACCCTATGAAGTAAACATAATTGGGCTTCAGTTTTTTCCATTTAATGAAATCTAAGAGGCCATAAATTGTAAGTCATATTAACATTTTATATACTTCTCTAAGGGAAAAATACATCGTCAATTAAACTAGGACACAAGGCTATTCTGACTTTAGAGAAATTAACATCTGGAAAAAGTCCATCTTATTGCAGTTAAGGGAAGAGTGTGAAGTCTCTGTTGCCATCTTCACTGACATACGCACAGCGGTGTCGTGTTCCCCTTTCCCCACTGTGAAAACGGCAGCATTGTCCGTGTGCCACACTGCACTCGCCCTCTCTGCTCCTGCCGGAAGAGAAATTCGCTCACTGGAGGCAACACCTGCCGCCCATGTGAGCTGCACTACATCCCCCGCCCCTCTCCCAAGCCCTGCGGTGCTGCCTTCCGATCCCCGAGACAGGCCCTGAGGTGCCAGCCCTGCCGAGTGCCGCAGCCAGCTCCCACGGTGGAGGGCAAGCCCATGCCTGGGCTGAGTGGCACCCCTGGCTCCGTGGTCTCCAGCTAGGCTGGGAGGGCCCTTGGCCGTCCACAGCCAGCCTGGCTCAGTGCCCACCCGGCCTGATGTCTCCCTCGGGTGGTACCTGTTTGCAGTGAGCAGCTGGGAGCCGGTCTGGGCCCAGTGACCAGGACCACAGTGGCCTGAGTGCAGTCTCCACCTGAGGCGCAGGGTGGGCAAGGAACAGGCCGTCTGACCTGAGGCTTCCTCCGCCCTGTCCAGGTGTCTGTAGCCCCCATGTGTGTCTTAAAGCCCCCCTGATTCTGCAGCCGCCCCTGGCGTGCAGCTCTCTTCGCCCCTCCTGGATGGCAGTGCCCGGATTGCCCCATGTAAACAGCGTTGTCTCTTGTGCTGGCTCCTGGGAGCCTGAGGCTTCTGTCAGTGTGTCTGAAGGGTGCATGAGGCGCCGGGCACCAGCAGGGCAGCTGCCGCCAGGGAGAGTGTGGGCAGAGAGGAAGCTTTGTCCCCCGAGTGTGGGCCCGCAGGACAGAGGCCCCGGGACGGAGGAAGCCCGGAGCACAGAGACAGGCCAGTCCGGGCTCTCGGATGGGAGAAACCTGAACACGCACAGCACCAGGGAGCTAAAAGAAATGGAGACCTGCAAGGGGAGGCGCCGGCCTGAGGAGGACACTGTGTCTGAGAAGATGGTGAGGCTCAAGCCAAAAAATTAACACAGATGAAACTTTTGCAGCCAATACTTGAATTTATTTTGGGGTAATCTCTTGGGCTTCTATCGGAGGCCACTTGTGATCCTTTGAAACATTTTTAATTGCATTTTGTGTCTAAAGTTGTTTGTTCAATTGCCACCTAAAATATTATGATCCTAGTAAAAATTTGTCAAAATAAAACATACAGCTTCATTTCATTTATTTCACACATCTTTCCACCCAAAATAAACACTTGGAGCTGAGTAAAATGCAGGCTGTGGCAGTATACATGTATGGGGCTGGTGGCCTCCTTTCTGGGCGGCTGAAAACTCAGTCGCCCAGTGTGGAACGCAGCCACCCGCTGAGGCATCTTGGTCTTTGCTTTCAGACGGGACAGTGGGCCACTGCCCGGCAGCTCAGGCCGGGCTGGGGACCGAGCCCAACGTACCAGCAGCCTCCCACGCCTGTGACCCTTGAGACCCCTTACAGGAGGCGAAATGGGCTCCGCTTCAGGTAGCACTAAGAGAAGATTCTCCTCAAAGCCTGAGAGAGTGGAGCATTTTCTTGGCTTTTTATTTTTGCTTTCTAAATGAGGCATATTCTGAGCAACACAGAGCAGAATGGAAGGGAGGTCCCAGAGACCCACCCGCGGGGCATCACGCACGCAGCAAACACTTCCTGGTAGGCGCGGAAGGAGGGTGGCCGGGGTGGCCCTGGCCAGGCAGCAGCGCCGAGGGAGGGCTGCAGCGAGCTGCTTCTGATTTTCTTTGCTTGAGGCTGCACTCTCCTCTCGACTCAGAGCTCCGCGTGAGTGAGGTCTTCCACAGGACAGACCCCATCTTCCCCCAGTCCCGGATGAAACTTCTGCAGTTAACACACTTAGTCTGTGTGGTGTATTCTGTCTCCCCTGAGCGGAAATGTCTACCCTTTGAGCAAATATGTCAGTGTTTTTAGTCAGAGGACGAGCAGTGAGGGCAGGACTCTGACTTCTATCCTGGAGACCTGGGGAGGCCCAGTGCCCGTCCCCTCCCCCACTGTCCAGCAGGACACTTCCGGACACCATGGAGGAGCTCATCTTCTTTCCAACCTGCCTCGCTGTGGTCAGCAGGGAGCAGAGGACGGGCCCGGACTGTCCTCTGGCCTGCTGAGCCTGACAAGGAGTGTGGACTCTCTGCCCCTCGGAGACAGCAGTGTTTCAGCCTCCCCTGCAGGACCAACTCTCACCGCAGTGATCCTCCCTGCCCTGCTCCCCGCCCTCCTCTGTGCCAGCCGTGCTCTGCCAGGTTCTTCTCTCTCCTTCTCCAATTAGATAAGAAAACTCTGCTTTCTGACCACTGCAACCACTTCCACACTCTGGCGAATCCCCAGTACTCAGCCCCATCTCTGGCCCAGATAACCGCGGTTTTCGAAGGCTCCGAGCAGTCTCGGTTTCCTGCCCCGAGTGTGTCTGCACTTGTCCTCTTTCTAAGCCTTGCAAGCCCTCTGCCCTTCTGGGCGTCAGACCCCACCCTGGACGAGGCGCTCGCCCTGGGGGAGGCCTTTGAGGAAGCGTGTGGCTCCCGCTCCGATCGCTCGGATCTCGGCTTTCCGGTTGTCCTGTGTCCCCTTCTGATCCTAAGCCTGCTCCATGTCGTGCTGCGAGTCGGGTGCAGCGGTGTCGCCATGGGTGTAGCAGGTTTTAGAGCTCTCTGTAAACTTTTCCCTCCTTAACTTTAATGATGTGTCATCTGTTATTTCTCAACAAGTTGTGTCTGTGTAGTGCCAGCGTGTTTCTCCCTCAAAGATTTGACTGATGTATCTGTGTGTGAACGTATGTGACACTGTTACACTTGGCATTGATTTGTAGCATCTGTCCTCACTGCAGCTTCTGCTCCGTAGCCCGAGCCCCACAGGGTGAGACTCGCGCTCTGTTAGTAGGTATCTCCCATCGCCCATTTGGCACTTGGCGAGAAAAGGCCAGCATAGACTCTTACCGTTAACAGAAATCATCAGACTCACTCCTGCTTGTTGGGCTGGGATTTGAGGGCTGGGCAGAAGCATGTTAGACCTAAGAGCATGTATGTATCATTCTGGTGCATCCACATGGATGCACATGGACCTCAAGGTAAGCAGGGTAAGGTTTGCAAAAAAAAAAAAAAAAAAATCAAAACAGAGAACTGGACATTTTACCCTGTGCACCACTGGATCATGAGAACTGGTTTCATCCTGAGACAACTCTAGGCCTTGCATTTATTGATCTACATGAAAACCAGAAATGTATTAAGAAAAAAAACTGAGAGTAAAGAGGGGCAATAAGATAAGAAAATCAAGGGCCAGTGAAGCTTATGGTCCCTCAAGGTTAGACAGTCCTCAGTGAAACACTATACACCTGGTTCTCTGAAGGCTCCCTGTCCTCAGAGGTCTCACATGCAGACTCCGGAAAGTGGGGAGGAGGCTCAGAGCCAGGGTCCCGGCGCAGGCGCAGGCGCAGGCGCGGCCTGGAGCTCTGTTGGATCTGCTCCGTGCTCGGCTCAGAGCGAGACTGTCCCATCCGGGAGGAGCCGGAGCCGCTCCACTGTGAGGAGGACAGTAGCACCTCCTAAGAGAACGCCGGGCCGTCTTCCTGCCTCCACTCCTGTGACGCTGACAGACCATGGAGCACTGCTGTGCCACAGAAAAGGGTCGACTTGAGTCATTTCTAGGGAAGTGGCGCACCTTGAGACCACGATGTGAAGTGAAACAAACTGAACATAGTGAGGTATCAAATGGTTTTCCTTCTGTATCCAAAGATAAACGGTTTAAAGAAAGACCGATAGCAGGAACCAGGATGACAGACCTTTGCAAAAGAGGAGGAGCGGGAGGTGGAGGAGGGGAGGTCGGGCGCAGGGCGGTGCGGGGGCTCTGCACATGCACCAACCCCGCACGGCACGTGCCCCTAAGTGACAGGAGATAAAGCACAGGTCTCGCGGAGCCGCCCGTAGCCAGGGCTCGGTTGGGGGAGGGCTCCGGCGCTCCTCCGGCCCTGCAGTGTGGAGCCCTTTGGGGAAGCCTGAGGCCTTGTGCTCATGTTACCTCCTCCGTGACGCAAGCCTCCTCCAGAGAAAAGTGTGCGCCTGTCTCCCAAATCCCTGCCACAGAGAGACTTGGCACCTCCACCCGGAGGAGCAGGCTTTTGTCTCGGGATCTTTGGAAATCGTCAGACTGACTTACATTGCGAAATGACTGGAGTCCCCACCGCACAGGGTTTAATTCGCGCCCAGCACGCTGCCGTTCTGTGGGTAATGTCCTGCGATTGCAGCACCGCCTGACTCAGGCTGCTGTTGAGCAGAGCCTGGGGTGAGGGCGGCGCTTGCAGCACCTGACAGACAGGGTTTTCCGGGTCCCTTCGACCGTCAAAGGGGCCTGTGTGCTGTTGTGAGGTCCGAGTCCACACCAGCTCCGTGTCTACTGCCACGGCCTTCCGTGCTGCATGTAGGATGTTTCTGTGAAATACAAGCACACATGGCACTCACATCGCTGCCCCTGGGCATCTGGGGAAGCAGCAGCAGAGGGAAGATGGCAGGGTGGAGTCCTGGTGCCCTCGGTGTCTCCCAGCCGTGAGGGAGGACGGCTGTGTAAAGGACCGGTTCCGAAGCCTCACTGTCCCCTGTACACATGTGGCCGCAAGTCTCGGCAGCATCTGCCACAGTCTCTACATGCGAAGTTCAAGGGCCGCAGCTGCCTCCTCCAGGAGCTGTGAGCCGCAGAGTCACCATGCCGCCCAGACTTCCCAGCTTCGACCCTGGTGTTGGTAAAAAGAAATCTAGAAATATTGTATGTATCACGAACACTTCGGCTGCATGCGCGTGGGGGAGGGCTCACTGTCCTTTTCTAAAGGAACTTCTCAACTCCCAAAAGTTGTCAACAGCTGGGCTTGTGTGGTGGTGCCCACCTGTAACCCTAGCACTGAGGAGGCTGAGGCAGGAGGATGACAAGTTTCTGGCCTGCTTGGGCTACATAGTGAGACCCTGCCTCAAAAAACAAGACTAAAAACTGAGCAACAACCACAAATAAACTGAATGTGTGTCTTCCAGAATGTAGCTGCTTTTCGGAATTACTGTCAGCGCAAGGAGAGCAGCTTGTTTGGAGGATCTCACAGTGGAAGGAAAGAGAACAAAGGAGGAGGAGACGGTCTAGATGCAGGGCTTTTTTCACACGAGAAAAGAAATTCATCATGAAAGAGACTCCTGTTACCCCAAGACCCTGGGTCATGTCTCTCCACTTTGGTTGATTTTTATAATGAAAAGTTGAAACATGAATTACAAGTTAAAATTAAGAGCTCTAATCTTAAACTCTCTCAGTTCTAGCAAGAAATAATTCCAGGGGTTCCTGTGCCATTGAAATTACTAGTCACGTAGTTTACGACGGAGAATCACAGCTACTACGAGCAGGAGGGCAGTGCCAGCTGCCTCCCTGCCCAGAGCTGCAGGCCCTGGCGGGTCCCTGATCCCCGAGGCCGGGGTGGGCAGGTCTGGGCGGGTCCGGCCCAGAGGGCTTCTGCACACCGTGTGACCCACTTATTGAGAAATATGCTGACTTCTCCAGATTCACCGCCAAGTTTGAGTCGTGTTATTATTTGTTAGAAGAACTGCTTTTAATTGGCAGGTAAGAAGGCGCTGGGGGCTCCAAGCCAAGCCCTCCCCAGAACCTTCCTTCTCACCTCTGACTTCGTCCTCCACTGGGCGATCTGTATCGCACTGATGGATAAACTGAGCAGCGGACCAGGGAGGACAGGCTGGGAGATCGAACTCCGGCCTAGGTATGCGGGGAGCCCACGCCCCAGTGCATGGCCGTGGAAGCTCAGGCTGACCTCGCCGGGTGGAAGACAGCTCCAGTGTCTCCCTACTGAGATCAGACAGCATCAGAGGGTCCTTGCAAACCTGGCTGGCTTGGTCATGACTGCGGCACAGCTGCTTTGTGCTTGCACTAGACACAGAAGGAGGAAGCCAGGTGTGGCGGCGTGTCCCTGTGATCGGAGCACTTGGGAGGCTGAGGCAGGAGGGTGGCCGAGAGTTCAGTGGTTTGTGTCTAGGTGTTCCCTCCGCAGCCCCATGTGACCGTGAGCCTTTGCAGAGGTGGCTGGATTTGAATGTGTGTGGCCGCCGTTGATCCGTGGGGGGTAGGCCCAGCGCCCTGAGGCCAGAGGCCTGGGAGCTGCCTGCACTGTGTGCTGTGCATAAGGCACGGGCCAGAGCCCATTGCTTTCTTCGACCTTCTGCCCATCACGGACTGTCTCCTGGGCAGTGCCCCGCTGCCACACCACCCTGCCTGGGAGCCAGCCGGCTGCAGACTGAAGCCTCAGAACTGTCAGCCAATAAACCTTCTCCTCTTCAACACTGCGTGTCAGTGCTCTGTCTCTGCAACGAGAGAAAAGTAACTAACACACCTACACCAGCGAGATCTCGTTACCAAAATAAGAGAAGAGATAAAAGCTATTATGACTATGATAAAAGATCCTTATAAACAAAATAATCTGTGCACATGTCCCGGCCACGGTGGATACTACTAGGCAGAGGCCTCACGGTGGTTTGCTTGGGGCTCAGGGTCCTGCTGAGCACAGTCGCCTCCAGGGCTGGAAAGAGCTCAGCGCCATCATCCGTCAGAAGGCAGTCAAGT
>PVIR01001406.1:102700-125102 GCA_004026965.1 Petromus typicus | reverse complement strand
GGGACAATGTTGAGATTGTAACAAAAAAGTAAGGAAACAAATTTTATATATATGGGGGGGGTGGTAGGGTGGGTGGGGCTATGGGAAAAAATGAGAATTAAGTTGTGTCTTATACTGGTACAAATCCCCATTATGGAGTGCAATCATGATGTGTATATTTAATGTACCAATAAAGATAATTAAAAAAAAAAAAAAAGAAGGCCAGGAATATTCCCCACGACACGCATTTTGTCAGAGTCCTTTTACTTTTTGCTTTATCTTCTTCTGACTCAAAATGGGAAATTCCAAGCCCATGATAGGAATAATCTATTGCCTAAGGTCTTGGATGGGACATGTCATTGAGTGAGGTAGTGGAGGGAGCTGTGCTTGGAGTTTTGCTAATCATGATGGAGACTTCCAACCTCCAACATTAGTCATTCCCCTGCCTCTTGCTGTTCGGGGAACCTACAAGTTTTCCCAGGTTCTATGGCTCAGATGAACCTGTTTCTGTCTTCATCTCCCTGAAAGCCCTCATATTTCAGCTTTTCCAATGTACTAGAGAGGAAATATTCATCCAGTTTTTTCCTTTTTCCAAATCTACCAACATCTCTGTAGTTTCTATTTCAGCTTGCTGTTTGCATGTTCATATTCACAAGAGAGTAGAGATCTAGAGACGTTTCTTCAGATTTGTCTTTCCTCCCCTAGCACAGAACATGGCTCCACATCCCACAGATAGCAACATGTCCCAGAGTCTTTACAACATATACAGTACAGTGATCATAAAAAGACAAAATAGTTTTCAATTTAAAACAAAGAGAAAAAATAGTTAATAAGAACAAAATATATAGTTAATAAACAAGGACTTCAAAGTAATAATAATAGAGATGTTATAGAATCTACCTAGAAAAATGGGTTTAATGGGTAAAAGATGGGAAATTATATGAATAACATGGAATTTCATATTTTAAAATTGTATTTCATTTGTTAAAATTATAAGTAAAAAACAAACAGAAATCCTAAAACTAAAGAATACAAACAACTAAGATAAGCTATTTATGTTATAGTACTTACAGCAGAAAAAAAAAGAAAAGCAGTCAAGTTGAAAAAAACCCCACAGAAAATTTACAAGTTTAAACACAATGACAAAAATAAGTAAAGATAAAGATAAGAAATCTGAACATAAGCACATTGCAGACGAACTACTCAATACCAAGAATAAAAGGAAAAACCTTCCAAGAATCTGAGGAAAAGGAGTCCCATTAGACACAGGGCAGTAGAGAGAGCAATGAAATGAGTTCTCAGGAACTACGAAGGCCATGAAGCAAAATAAATGACACCTTTAAAGTGCTGAAGGAATAGCGCTGTCCACTTAAAAGTCTACATCCGAGGGGAAAAAACAAGACTTTTACATTATAAATGAAGTGAAGTTATACTAATTCAAGGTAGACAATAATAAAGTAAGGGGGCATGTTATACTCTCTATGTTGTAGAGAACATTCAGAAATCAAGCAACCTTTTGGAGCCAAAGATGCCACCCTGCAATCCTGTGACATCTGCCCCACCCCCCATCCCTGAGCAATAGACTGCTCCCTGGAGCTCTGCCCCCCCTATTCCAGCACCTTGGCTGCTCCAGCTCAACTCACAACTCTGAGGACCAGGACTTCTAAACCTCAGCAGGACCTATATGCCGCTAAATCTGCAGGTGTGCAGGGTGCCACAGTTCGGCAGCACAGAAGCCTTCATCTGGATTTCCAAGGATGTCTCTGCCAACCCAGGGGCCTGCACAAAGACTTAGCACAGGGGCAGAAGCATGGCGCAGAGCCCCTACCAGGGCCATGACAGGCCAAATGCCAATCCAAAGCTGCTGCAGAGATTCTTAACCAGAGAAATGCCAAGTGGGATTGCTGCTTCTGAGAACCTAGATCTACAACACTGCCAGGCATGCAGTGCCCACCTGGGAGAGCTGCCGACAGACTACAAAGCGGAAGAGCTGGAGTGAGGGTGGAACCCAAGAAAAAGAACTGGGAACCCCAAGGCCTTGGGAAACTGCTCCCCCCTTGGTATGCCAAACCAACAATCCATGGAGCCAGGCGTGTTTGTTTTAGGTCCAAGAGTTGCCCTTGTTGGGTTTGGGAATTCCCAGGGGCCTGTCACTCTACCCTTTCGGTCAGGTTCTGTCTTAGAGGGTGAGGATCTCTGGTGCATGTATTGCACATGTAAAGCACTTACTTGTTTTCACAAGCTCATAATTGGAGGACATATGCTTCATGTATGATTCAGGTCTTACCCATATTTGATTCAGATGAACCTCTGAAATTCTGAGATTATGTTGGAAGAAAATTATATATATCTCAGGTTGAGTTAATAAACAAGGACTTCAGGCTACTGTGATTGACTGAAGGTATTTAACAAAGAAAAAGAAGTGAACTTTAATGGCCAGGAACAAAATGCTGAAGTTTGATATCTCTCTCGTTCCTTGCCAGCAGGAAGACCCTTAGCACATATCAAATAGACTCTTTTTCTTGGAGTTCAGAATCACAAGACAAAAAGAACTTTTCTTTATAAATTTTCCAGTCTGTGGCATTCATCTACAGCCACAGAAAATGGGCTAATATACCTTCATTGCTTAAAATAACATTGCCACTCTTGGGAAAGAAAGATGTGGATTAGTAATGATGGAAGTTAACCAACTAGAACTCAAGCTTATAGAATAATGAAGTGATAATTCAGTACAAGATCCATCTGATGGCCAAGTTTTTCTCCAAAGAGATCCACACCCTCATCACAGGAGCCCTCATGGAGTGCCCGGCCTTTATCCTTATGTGACCCCACACATTTAATCACTGCCACTGCTCCAAAGTCAACACCTTCCTCATGAACTGACTAAATTTCATTCTGAAGGATTTCAAGTGCAACAAAAGTTGATCCACTGCAAGGATGAAAGAACTGCTTGACAGCTGCAACGAGGGAAATTAAAACAATCGGACATTCTTTCTACTGGGAATTAAACTATTTTCCCCAAAACCCATACACACCAGTGCACTGGGAGAGCTGACAGCAAACAAGTTGAAAGGAATGATGACAAAGCAAATCCACTCATACTTACATTTGGAATTCATAAAAATGGCAAAAATGTTTTGAGAGAGAAGTTGATTTTCATCTTTAAACATCTTACTCCTCTTTTGAAAAAAAATATTATTCTATTGCAATAAAAATGCCCATAAAACTCCTCAGAGATATGGTTTGATATAAAAATGCAAATCATTTTGTAACATCAAGGAGGTCAGTTCTTAGTGTAGTGAAATAACTTTCATAAAACATAGTCAAGGTTCTAACCCTAAGTTGTGGGAAAATGAATTAGTTATTATAAATCCTTGTGTTAAAGTAAATATATTGCATAGGGTCCTGAGTCACCCAATTTAATAACTAATGGAGGAGCTATTTATAATGTTTCAGGGTTCTCTGGAGAAACAGAAACAAGAAGGTGTGTGTATGTGTGTGTGCATGTATATCTGTACATGTATGAGTATGCATATATATATACGTATATATAGTAGTGAAGGAGAGACAGGAACAGAGGGAAAGACACAGAGACAAAGAGAGACAGACAAAAAGATTTAGAAGGAATCACTTTGTGTGATTATGACAAATGAGAAGTTTCGTGATGTGCAGTTAACCAGCTGGAGCTCAGGAGAGCATACGTGCAGTGCCAATCTAAGAACAGAGCCTGATGGGTTGGGCGTATAGCTCAGTGGTGCCGCCATCTGCTTGGCAAGTACAAGCCCCCGAGTTCAATCCTCAGTTCTGAAAACAAAAAAAAGAAAAAACCTGAGAACCAGGAAGAGCGCATCTTCAATGAGCCTAAAGCAAGAAACGATCGATGTCCCGGCTCAAGCAGTGAGGCTAAAGGAGTACCCGTCTACTCTGTCTTTTGTTTCTATTTCTTCCAATGAGTAGATGAAGTGAACCCACATTTGGGAGGATAATTTACCATTCTGAGTGTTAATCTCATCAAAAAATTCCATTGTATACCGATCCAGAACAATGTTTAAACAAATACCCAGCTCAGTTAAGATGACACACAAAATCAGCTACCATACACATATTGCATTGAGGAAGGGCACCTACACTGGAGCTTGAAACAGCGTTCCTGTCCTGAGTTCGGCACAGCCCACAGCAGCAACAGCCCTGGTGTGGAGGAGCAAGTCCTTAGTACATCCAGAGAGGCTGGGATTGCTTGACTACTGAGGCCTTTGGCAGAAAGAAGTGAAGAAATAAGTGTCCCAAAAGATTCGCTTCATCTGTTAAAAAAAAAAAAAAAAAAAAAAACAGGCTGGAAAAGTGACCGCCAAATAGGAATGAGGAAAAACGAACTGGAATAGTATTGTCTTTAAAAATCAGAACAAACGGGGCTGGGGAGTTAGCTCAGTGGTTCTGGCACCTGTCTTGTAAGCGCAAGGGCCCGGGTTCGATTCCCCGGTAACCACATAACAATACTGGGTGTGGAGACCCACACCCAGCAGCAACCAGTACCACATACCAGTGCCGGGCGTGGTGGCTCACGCCTGTAATCCCAGCACTCGGGAGGCAGAGGCAGGAGGATTGCTGTGATGAGTTGGGGGCTGAGCTCAGGGCCAGCCTGAACTACAAAGCAAGACCCTGTCTCAAAAAACCTAAAAAAAAAAAATAAAAAAAAATAAAAAAAAGAAACAAATGACTATTCAGAAGGACATGTTCATCATAGTCTCCTGCAGCACATACAATTGTACTGCAAATGTAGGTTTTTTAATATGTATTATCTCAAGAATATTAAATGGCTCACAAAAAAATAAGGAATCCAAAGGCAAACTGGAGCTGTCTTTACTTACTGACCAACCTTGAGTGAACTATTCGATCTCTCCAAGCTTTAGTCTCTTTGTTTTTGAAAAATGGTCATAGTATCACTGATCTATTGTACATCATGTACCAAGAGTTCTTTTAGGTGCTTTATATGGATTAATTCATGCAAAGGTCATAACAGCTTTATGATGTACAACCTATTATTACTAATTTTTATTCAAATCTTTATTAGCACATTATACATACACATCATAGTCACTTTCAGCATTGAGAATTTGTACCCGTATATGATATGACAGAACTTGATTCTCTTTTTTTTTTTGTTTTGTTTTTTTTTTGAGACAGGGTCTCACTTTGTGGTTCAGGCTGGCCCTGAGCTCAGCCTCCAACTCACATCACAGCAATCCTCCTGCCTCTGCCTCCCAAGTGCTGGGATTACAGGCGTGAGCCACCACGCCTGGCACTGTGGTATGTGATACTGATTGCTGCTGGGTTTGAGTCTCCACACCCAGTATTATATGTGGTTAATCGGAGATGGAACTCAGGTCCTTGCACTTGCAAGACAGGTGCCGGGACCACTGAACTAAATCCCTAGCCCTTGATTCCCATTTTTTCCCATTCCTCTACCCACTATTATTATAAGTAGCAGAGCCAGCTTCAATACTGTATTACTTTTAGTGTCTTTCAAAGCCCAGCTTTTGACCATTCTCCAACACTGGCTGCCTGCACTCTTTGGTTTCATACTTATCAGGTTAAATGATACATTTTCAATGTTCATCATTCATCAGTAAGGGTGATCTCCTTTTGGTGAAACCACCTCATGACTCTCATCCCTGCTGCCCATCTCCTACCTTGCTCCATACTCATAGAGGAAATGTGTTGTCATGAGTACTAAATGCTGTTAAGAACACTAGCTGGTTTTCATTTTCTAAGACTGGGGCCATAATAGAAGATGGATAAATAAAGTTTATTTTATAGGAAAGTTATACTTTTTGTATTCCCCTGAAATATACTAGATTTCTGTTTCCTAGAGAAGAAAACGAATAAAGAAAATATCTTTGTGTCTGCCTGTCTCTTCAGTATACTGGGTCTCATTACAGCAACTGAAAGCAAAACCAAAGTAATTGGTTCTCAGATTCTCAGTTCAAACTAGTGTTTCTCTACTGTGCTCAAATATGACTTCTGATTCTTTAATATTAAGAAATATACAGATACATATCCTAGTAAGGAAACAAATTTTATGTATATGGGGGGGGTGGTAGGGTGGGTAGGGCTATGGGAAAAAATGAGAATTAAGTTGTGTCTTATACTGGTACAAATCCCCATAATGGAGTGCAATCATGATGTGTATATTTAATGTACCAATAAAGATTTAAAAAAAAAAAGAAATATACAGATACACAAAGACTTCCAACAAAAGCAGCAGGAAAACAGAAGGCTGATAATCCTCACTTGGAGAAACTGAAAACTGCAGGAAAAAATAGTCAGAAATGTGGAGTCAAATTTGCAAAACTCTCATAGAATGCTTAGAGGCCAAAAGGGGTCAGGCAATGAGAGAAAATGGTGGAGATCATTTTAAATTTAAATTTTTGAGTAGGCACATTCACAAAGATAAAATCTGAAAACAATGAGGATTTAAGAGAAAGGATGGAGCCCAAGTCACAGTCAGATCTGTAACAGGGTGGACCCCATTCATGTCAAATACTGCTATGTGGAACTAGAAAGCTCGGAAGCCGAGAGAAATCAAAGAAGCCACAGACTCTGTGGCACATCCTGGTAAATAGCTGGGCTAAAATCTCACACGGAGCAACCAAACTGAAATCTTAAAAAGTCACTTGTCTAAGAAAGCAAAACAGATCCCAACAGAATAATAGAAAAGGAGACAGTGTTGCCATGGAGATAGATAAGCAAGAAGAATCCAGTGCCTCTAACTAAGTACTGATCAGGGAATGCTATACAGTGCTCATAACACTGTCATGATTATATAATAAAATGGAATATCACATAACCATGAAACTGATATTTTAAGGATTAACATGTACCCTTAAATAAAATGTCCTTAAATTGGGCTGGGGATTTAGCTCAATGGTTCCGGCGCCTGTCTTGCAAGTGCAAGGACCCAGGTTCGATCCCCGGTAACCACATACCTATACTGGGTGTGGAGACTCACGCCCAGCAGCAACCAGTACCACATACCACAGTGCCGGGCATGGTGGCTCACGCCTGTAATCCCAGCACTCGGGAGGCAGAGGCAGGAGGATTGCTGTGATGAGTTTGAGGCTGAGCTCAGGGCCAGCCTAAACTCCAAAGCGAGACCCTGTCTCAAAAAAACCTAAAAAAAAAAAGTCCTTAAATTGTGCATTTTACAAAGATGAGTATGTTCACGCAAGGCAAATATTTATACATAAACATGTAAATACGAATGTATACATTGTGTTACACATATATGTATCACTGATATTTTTATGCATATAGATGTATTAATATAGTAAATACATACCACAAGTCACTATCATAATATTAACAATGATTATTTTTAAATTTAAGAGACAAACTTTCTATTTTCTGAATGTTTTACTGCATTCTCCAAAAGTTTTAACATATCCTACTGAGACTCATTAATATGTAAAATTAATCTGTGTGAATAAAAATTAAATAAATAACATGTAGAGAAAATAAAATTTTAAAATATTAATTTTTAAATCAAGAGAGGATGCTTCTAACAAGGCTGAAAGTGATGAATAAGAATGATTTTTCTAAAGTTAAAATCTAAGTGGTAGAGGACACAAAAGTCAGCTGCCTGGATCATATCAACAGTTCCTCAGGTAACTGGTAGAGGAGCACGAAGCCCAGTTCTCCCACCAGGAGTGTCAAAGTTGGAACCACTTTTCAGTCACTCAGGTTCCCCAATTTTCTTTGGAAAATAGTCCTGCAGGGAACACTCATGTCCTCCCTGCTCAGGTCTCCTGCCATTCTTGAATGATTTTTAAAACTCCAAATAAATTGTTGATTGTGGAGTCATAAGTGGTGGGAAATAAGCCACAGCCCACAGCATTAGGCGCATTGTGCAGTCCACACCGAGTGGCTTGTGGTCCAGTCTGTGTTGGGGGCGGGGGAGTGTGTGTCCTTGGCGTGGAGGGAGAAGAGCTGCGTTAGGGGAGAAAGACACAGGTCATCCTCGGGAGGAAGGTCGCTGTTACGGAGCTCAGACCCCGCTACAGCCCAGACATGGACTGTGCATTGACGGATAATTCGTCTTTCCAAGAGAATCACTTAAAAACATTTTTAAACGTGGAAATCAAGTCCACAGTCTGCAAAAGCAAACGACAGAGACCCAGGAGCCCCAAGGCACATCCAGGCATGCTTTGACCACAAAGAGCAGGGCACACTACAGGTGTGTGGCTGACATCTGTCCCTGAGAAGTCACAGAGGTGAAGGCTCTGTTTCTGCTGAAAGAGCAAAGAAGGAAGAAAGGGCTAATGGCCAGGGAAACAAGCCAGACTGGATATTCAACCCAAAATCAGCACAAATGTGTCACCCCGAAAATAGCCCTGGCGGGACAAATGGCCAAACTGGAAGAAGTCTCTGAGAGAGGAACTGCTGAGAACATTTTAATTCTCTTCAGGTTTGACTTTGGCTGTGTTTGTAAGGCCCACAACAAAGGAGAAAGGCTTCTCAGGAGGATGTAGCTGGGGGAAGAAGCTACTCCTTGGATGAATGTCATGTTACTGAATGTTCACTGGTTTTCATTTGTTCACCTTCCACAGAACAGACGAACGGCCCCTGCTACCTACTCCTAGACTTCAAAATTTTCCTAAGGGAAAGAAAGAAAGAAAGTCTGTGCTGTTGTGGAAATAAGCAGATAGCCCTGTGCACCAGTCCATGATGGTACAGCCATTGTCCCCACATCCGGCAACATGAAGAACTAAAGCAGGAGGTTGCAGCTGCTGGCCTCCACAGCCACTCACCTCGGATAACTGGCCCCATTTTGCATCGCACGATGCTAGTGCCCTTCTGCCTACTCTCTGAGCAGGCTGATGAGCTGAGTGACAGCAATGTTGCAAAACCACTGTCATAACCAGGAATGAGGCACAGTGGCCACACACTGGGAAGTCTTTGACAGCACGGTTCTTGACTGTGAGTATTAACAAACTCTGGTGTGAAGAGGAAGGAGATCCACATTTATGTCTTTACAGAGAGGGATAAACTATCTCTCAACAAGACCAGAGGCTTAGAATTCAAAAGGATGAACCCTCACTTCTAAAGTGATAGAGATGAATGAGATACTAAATCATTCTGTGTTGTAATTTATCACCTTCCTTTAGAGACTCTGCAAACAACTTCTTTTCCAAAGTAAGATGGGAGAGGATGGAAGATAGCTATTTATAGGGGTGATTTTCACTTTTAAGTAATTTCATCCCACTGTAAAGTAAAGGGGTGCAATCACCAGTAAGAAATCAGCATGTCACGAGACATAAAGTAGAAATAGCCATTTACTTGAGTTATTTAGTGCATAAATTATCCTGTATGACCCAGAGGTGCCACTTGAATATCGGGTCTTCACTGTGGAATCAAGCAATGGCTTCCCGCTGCTAAGTACTATTTTTTCATTAGCATGTCTGCTCTCCTGCACTGACTTTGAGAAATTATTTATTGAGAAGCTTCCGAATGTTGATTTTTTTTTTCCAAACTATGTTTGGAGAAAATACATGTTAAGATTTCTGCCTTACCCTTTCCCATATACGCCCTGACCTGGACATCATCACTGTCATGGTTAATGCACAGCGATCTCTCTCTGGCACAGTCCCTCTCTCTGTCAGCTGGCATCACCACGACTGCCTTGCAGAAGGGCATACTCCATAGCATTCAGTGTGTGTGCCTCTTGGGAGGGGCAATGCTAAGTCTCTCTCTGAATTTCCAAGTGATTGTGGGTAATTACGGTCCACCAGCTATAAATCAGTTATAATACAGGGGTGGGAAAGTTGTGTTATAAATCGGAGAAGATGATACTCTGCTGTCTTTTACACCACCATCATGCTCCATTGTCATATCACTACAATCATTTTTTCTGATAAAATATGAAATAACAGTCTATGACATTTCTGAAATTAAGTCCAAACATGCAGAACTTCATCTCTATGCCATCTAAATCCCACAACTTTGTCATTTGTTATGAAAATGTCGTATCACTCTAAAATGGCAAAGGAAAATCTTTTAGTTTGATTTTCCTAACTAATTTTACTTTTCTAGCTTTGTGCTAATTTATGTCATAAGTTATATAGACAGAGAGAATGTGTTTTATGTAGAACAAATAATATGGACAGTGTTCTATACATAGGCAAATATTGTCAATTAGGAAGAGAATTCACATGTGTAATTTCTGTTTATGGACTTTGAAATGCAAACCCTATCCATGAGTCCTTTTACATCTGACATATGCCTGATGATTTCTCTCATTACTGTGACAAAAACTATTCATCTTGATTTAATCACTTAAGTTTTGCTAACTTTAGTTTCTTCTTTAAGGAAAACATATTTGAATAATGATGCCCTACCTGCCTCCCTGGAGTATCAGGAAACCTATAAAGTAGATATAGAAACCTCTGTGGAGTACAGAGCCATAGTCATTGCACTATGCTTTCCCGAGAGCACTTCCATGCAGGTGAGATGCCCCCCTGGTGAGAGGACATACCTTGCACCCCAAGATCCCCAGACGGTGGTGATTTATATTCCTCCTTTCACTGTCTGTTCTAATCTGCTTTGTGGGGGTGGGGGGAGTGACTTGATGAGAAAGGACAAAATTCTCACCTTTCAAAGAGAAAAGCTGAAATACACCACTTACAGATAAAAGCATAAAAGTGAAAATCTTGAATTAATAAAATAAAACATAGTATTCAAGACATGCATGTAAATGCCAAGACTAGAATCTAAAATATAGAAATGAGTCACTTATGATGAGATGAAAAGAGATAGAACAAAGGAAAGAACTGTTTGTATAAAAGCTTTGTACAACCACTCAGTTCCCAAACACGTGTGCATATATAATTTATAACAATGCGAACCTTTTGATTAATTACTTTCAGAATTTAGAGAAGAGAGGTTAATTTTGCCTCACAGTTTGCAGGAGTTTCAGCCCGTAGTCAGATGGCTCAAAGCCAGAGCAGTGTGGCAGTGGGGCCTGGCAGAGGGGGTTTGGCTATGGCATGGCAGAGACAGAGAGACCAAGAGAGAAGGGAAAAGATATACCATTCCATGCTGCAACCCCAGTGACCCACCTCTCTGACCAGACCTCACCTCCCAACACCACATTTCTACTGACAAGTATCACATCTGCATGATCCAATCATCTCACAAGCCCAACCTATGAGGATGAGAGGTTTTTTCGGGGGGACACCCAGATATAAATCGTAACACTTTGTAAAAAGCTTTTAAATTGGAAAGAGTTTGTCAGTGTCACCCACAGTGCCTGTTATATGGTATATGGTTAGCCAAAATCTTTATTATCCATTTTATGGGTAAAATGGTTGGTTTTCTTTAAAAAAAAAAAAAAGCAAAACCCCTGCCCTGGCTCCTATTGCTTTCATGAATGACCAGTCTAACCATCTTCACCCTGCCCTGAACATTTCCCTAACCTCACCACTTCCACCTAGATGAACACATTAGTTCATATGTAAGCAGCTACCAAAAGTGCTTGTAGTGATGATCTCCTAATATCTCGCCATTCCATGGCTTTCAAAGCCATGCAGACTCCGAGAGACAAATACCACACAACCGCTCCGCTATGTGGACACTAGAAAATACAGATCTAATTTTAGAACCAATAATACACATGCTGTGAAGGGCTTGGGGAGGAGATGGAAACACTAGTACATATATCAAAATATCAACTATATTCCATAAACATGTACAATTATCACATGTATAAAGAGGAACTATAAATAGTCTAATTAATGCCTACTCTACATCCTCAAGTTAGAATTGGGCTGAATGTTTCACACTTCTCAATACAATACCAAACTCAGTATGATAAATTTGAGCTGTAAGTCCTTCTGGAAACCTTCTCCCTCCGAGTGAGGGAGGCAGCAACTGACTCTACGATTCACACAACTCATTCTGGATGGAACTCTGAGATTCACCTTTTTCTCTCCGCCTCTCTTCTCAGCCAATTCAGTGCCAACTCACGCAGGTCCTGAGTTCAAAATATATCTCAAAACTGCTCGTGGTTCTTCAGCACGTCAGCCTTCGCACTGGTCCTCCTCGGTGCTCTCATTTGCCAGAAAGATTTCAGGGTGTCTTCATTAGCACCCTTGCTGGAGGATGTGCTCGTTGGGGAGTTTCCAAGCAGCAGGCGGAGTGCAGATCTCATCTCATTGGGTGATTTTCTAGATTAATCTCTTGAATGGATTCCCATCATGCTTTGCCCATGAAAGCTTAGTTATCTGCAAACGTTTTCTGCATCTGGGGCTGTTCTTCCTCCTGCTCCCCATGCCCTGCACACTGACCTCATTTTAGCTTCTTGGGGCCTCCAGCTGGTTCCTTATCAGGGGCTCCTGCAGATGACACTCCCAGGGCCTGAGCTCTCCTCCATGCTGTCAGCAGCTGGTCGCCTCCTCCTCAGATTCTAGGTTCCAGCTGAAATGTCTTAGCTGAAGACGATTTTTGAGGTACCATATGCAAGAGCATGTACTGTAGATCTCACTTTTATGTCTATCTTGTAAACCTTGGTTGGTTGGCTCTTTTGCTTTCTAAACTGTTTTCTGGGACACTGGAGACGTTGTCTACTATGCCGTTCATGTTATCTCAGGGCCAGCTGACTGTGAGTACTCAGGATTATATTAAACCATCTCCCATCAATGGTTAATTCACTAAAGAGTTACAAAATTAAACCATCTGTGAGGACTAGCTATGTGGCTCTTCCAAACCTCCAGACTCCTTGTGTCAAGGGCACAGAAGATTCTAAATGCCTTATAAAACTCAGCTCAGACCTTCTCTGTCCCTTGGCTCTACATGCAAATAATATGAACATTTTCTTATGAAAAGGAAAAGAGCATCTAAGGTATTTTATTCTGAGTATTTGTTCAGTGAAGAGAAGTTTACACAGCTTGTGGAGAATTATTCAGCAGGAAATTAAATCTCTGTAATTCTGAATTTTCACTTTGCTTTCAATTGGCAAAGCCTCCTGGCAAAGCACTCTCCCCTCTAGAACATTCATAATACCACATCCGCCACCAAAATGTGCTTTCTGAGCCAAATCACAAAACAGGTTAGACAAGATCCCTCTCTGGAGGTCTGAGACACCAGGATGTACATTGGCTCTGAACCTATCACCAGGGCATCAGACACAGCCAATAATTCATAGCTAAGCCTGGCACAGGAATCAAAAGCCTGCGAAGAACTTGAATAAGATGATGGATTAAAGAAAACTCTCCTGCATTATCTATAGAAATATATTCTCTCGCTGGGCCTTGCAAAAGTTTCATGAGACTCTTTTTGTAACTGACTATACTAAGGAGGAACCGAGCAGTTTAAAGAGGCTGCATACCTCATCTCATGTCACACAATGCAGTGCCCAAATACAGACCTCAAAACTAGAGCTTTGGTTCAATATTTTGCTGTCCTTTCCTGATTGTCTTCAGCAGCAATCGGCTAATTTGCTTCTCATTTGGAAAAAGAATTCACTTCACCTAGAACCAAATGACTGTGAAGCACAGGGGGCTTGCACATCAGGCAAACAGCAAACATTTTGATCTTCTGTGTGCTGTGAGAACCCAATGCATTTATCATTTTACTTTGCTTTACTCAACAAAGAAAATGGAGAGATTTTCATCTTAGCTGATCTAGCAGAATTTACAGGGTTTCTCCAAGAAAATGGAAAAAGGGTATTTACTTTATTTCATTTTGTTGAAGGTACTATAGATTGATACATTCAACACTCCTATTTGAATAAAAAATAAATGGTTGGTAAAGTGAGTCTCAATTTTAAGCATGTTTAAAATGTTTTTTAACTTTGCATTTAAAATTAATGAAATATAGAGGGAAATTCAGTTTATGATAGAGGAAGAATTGCCCCATAGATATCTCTGAAAAATCATTCCTAATTTTATTTCTTCTACTAAAACCTGAATTTAAATCTTTGAATTAGCCTATTTTCTATTGTTATAGCAAAACATCTGAGGTTGAGTAGTGTATGAAAATTTTTCTTTAGCTCACAGTTTGGGAATTGCAGGACTACAGTGCCCGTATTTGAGTGGCTGTACCGAGGGCCATGTGGCAAATGACAGTATAGTATGAAAACTTGTAGAGATCACATGGTAAGAAGAAAAGTCAGAGATCAGGAAGAGGTCAGTTTCATTTGATTATTATAACTTACTGTCATGGGAACTAGCTCCATTCATCAGACCCCCACTGGCCTCCTCCAAGGTAGTTCCCTGATGACTTGTTCACCTTCCATGGGACCTCACCTCTTGGAGGCTCCTCAACCTCTCTATGCCACCCTGGTGGGAGGCTGGCCTCTACATCACCCTACTGGGAGGCCAGCTTCTAACACATGAACAGCTGAGGGAGAAATTATCTCCAAATCATAGCAGCCTTCATCATCTTTTGACTGGAATGTTAACATGCAAAACCTATCTACTTTGCTTCTTCTTCTGATCTGTCCTTCGTATTGTTCTTCACACAATCATTCATAAGTAGAACTTCAGCCATGACTTCCATAGATTAGAAAACTTTTCATTAGTTTTCCACCTGCAGGGTGGAATGCAGAAACTTAGACTGCATCCACTGCATTTCACAATGGCCTTCAATTCCCTGTGCATTGTTGGCTCTGACTTCATAGTGCATCTCCTTCGCAGACCACCCACATTCTCACAGCTCTTCAGGCATTGTCCTAGGACATCAAAGATACAGAGGTGAGCATTCTGCTTTCCTCTCAGTGACACCATTGTTCTCCTTCTGATTGGTGAAATCCTATGTATTTCCTACAGACAGGTCACATGAAGCATACTTGATGGACAGTCATTTCTCACTCGCAGCCAATAAGAAGGTGGGAAGGGAGAAATCAGCAATCACCCAACTCAAATCTTTCCTCTTCCAGAGAAGAAGAAAGAGGCTCCATCAATTGATGTGTTCACCTAACTTCATGCAACAACTTAGTGACAAGGTCAGGACAAGAATCCATGGCTTCTTTTCCAAGTTCATTGTCCCTTGTGAAACATGAACGTACATGAGGAACAGAGTGAAGGACAAGTCCTTCCCTCTGTCCCTACCTGCCCTGCATACCTCTATCTATCATTGACCTCCAGTATGTCACGTTGGGTGGATTGAAGCCACCGATAGGGAAACAGCATTCTGAGAAGTCAAGTGAATGCAAATCTCTGTCCTAGAGTCATTCCTTGGGATCATAACTCCACCTCACAGAACAATATGAAGAGAAAAGAAAATCTGTGTATTTCTTGAGCCTGTCAGAGTACCTTGAATAGCTGGAGTTCAACAAATGCTGCGTTTCTTGTTCATCTCATAGCAGATAAGGCCACTGCACAATTACTTCTAGGTTCAGCCCATGGTTAAGCTATTAATGTAGGTATTTTATTTAATGCATTTGAAAAAATAGACAGTTTTGGTATAAATTTCTCAGTGAGAGAAACACCAAGATGTCTATATAATACATACATGTGTTTATTTTAAGAATGAGGTGGGTGGCATTGCCACCAAAGTTAGGGCTTTTGGGTGTGAACCCTCAGCTGGAAAATAAATAGAAGGAAGCAAACGAATCTACAACTATAAATGTCAACACACACAGAGACACAAACACACACACACACAGAAATAGGGAGAGAGATCAAAGGCAGATTAGTGCTACCCACGAGAGAAACCAAGAAGATTCGAGTTAGGGCAGCAAGATCAAGACACCCAGAAGACCTTTCCAGGACTTCCAACCATATCTGGAGAGAAATCAAAGGCTGAATCCTTGGCTATTGCATTGCAAAATAAATAAAGACTCCTCTACTTCCTTCACAAAAGATCAGCCAAGCTAAATTTATGCTCTAGAATATTACCCTGGGAGCTGTCCCTGGAAGAAATAATTTTAACCCTAATACTGCTCTTTGTTTCGAATCCAAGCCTTCTGCCTTTGCCCACAAAGCCATTAGCAGACAAATTAGAAAAGCACCCATTCAAAGACATTTCCTGAGCAAAGTGATGCAAAATGCTATACTAGGGGAAGTGCCAGTCCCCAGAAATTATTCAAACACCTCTCTTTAATTATTTTCAGTTTGCTTTGCTTCTAGTTCCTACTGTAGGGTAAACATCCTTCTTTTGAAGGTAATCCTCTAAGTGTCAGTATCCTCGGTGGAAGGATACATCATTCTGTTGATGCCACATTTCTAGAGGGTAACAGTAGCTGATATGTGAGAGCATTCAATTTGGAAGAGATCATTACATGTGATAAGAAAGAGGAAACAAAGACAGAAGGAGCACAAGAAGTAAACTAGCTGCTTCAGTGTAGTTAGATATTGTGTGATTACAAGAAAATCAAAAATAGATTTTGTCCCCACCATAACTTCTCTCAACTGGCTGAAGCTTTCTGAAATCCCATGCTGAGGATTATAAGTCCTTATGGCCTGTTTCTGTGCATGGAAGGATACTAACATTTCAAAAATCTACCCAGAAGGAAACAACACAGCACGTGAAAACAAAATCTGGGCTCTGCCACATACAAAGTTTGATGCTATGCACAGCACCGTATCCCTGGGCCACTGAGTTTTCTCATCCAGGAAACAAGACAGTGAGGTTACTGGTATTAATGTACAATTGCCAAAAAGTTAACCAGCTAATAAGTGGCTTACAAAACCTTAAGAGGCTTGGAAGCCTCTAACCTAATTCCCAGAATGCACTCTGGTCCCCAGCATCCTTTGCCACGATAACAGAATTATCACCATCAGTGCAAGAAAGTATGAGACTAGAGACCTGCTGAACGAGCAAGATGAACATCTCTTTGCTCTTTCCCCTGTTTCACTTAGCTCTGAATGAAAATCTCCCACAATGCCTTTGACTGCTTGCACAAGAATCTCCTGCAGCTGTCTACCTGCAAGTCCGAGACCTTGAGAGCCTTGACTCCCAGACAGTCTAGATTAGCCAGTGCCCGCTGAGCGAGGGTCAGAGGCTCCATCTGGATTAAGTCCACTCACTGCTTCCGCTGCTGAGATTGTTTGGAAGCCAGAGTTTGTCAGTAGATTATCTTCCTGGAAACACTCGCCATTGAAAAAGAACTTCCCCATCCAGGACAAAGCCCCCTCCAGGGACATGCTACCTGGAAGTATAGTCTCTGGAGTCACATCAACAAGCCCCTTTGCTTTGGGGGAGAATCTCTGAAGAGCCCCCATCTCCAGATGTCCCCACAAAGGAATGGATTCCAGATACGGCTGCCTCCGCTCCTTTCTTTGCCTAATGTTCCGTCTCTTAGGCACATGGAGCACTAGATTTCATGTTCACTTTCCAAAATAACCATTTTATATTCAATTACTCACTTCAAGACGTGTCTATTAGAAAAACTAAGACAGAAATGTCAGACGTCAGTGGACAGAAGTTGACTAAGTCAGTGCTCAAAACTACACAAACTTTATGGCACTAAGTGGTATATTTCGTGCAAAAGTATCCTTAGAATCTGTCACAAGGCTCAGAGCAAGATGAACTAACAGATAATCACCTAATAACACAATACAATGTAGTAGTTAATATTTATTGAGGACTTATTATGTTTTCAGATATATATCTAAATTTCTTTTATAAACTAAGGCATTTAATCCTTGTAAGTCTGTAGTAGATATTATCCTAATCCATTTGAAAAATGAGAAAAATAGGGCACAATGATATTATTTTTATGTTAAACATGGCAGATCTATGATTTTGACCCATAGCCTAATATTCAGGTTTGTGGCTTGTTTTAACTATTTTTTGTTTCAATATTAAACTTTTAGCCAACAACCACCTCCCACACATACATGCACACAAATACCTCTGGACTGTGATAAGATTATGAAAGGGGATTAAGGCATCTTTTCCTGAGATTTGTAATATGCTGCTTATTGGCTGATTATTAGCTCGCAGCCTTATTCCTAGAACCTTTGGATATTTTTCATTATATGACAAAAAGGAATTTGAAAATCTCATTAAATTAAATGATATTGAGATGAGAAGATTAATCTGGATTGCCCAAATGAACTCTGAATGTAATCTTAAGTTTTCTTAAAAAAAAGGGAGAGAGAGAAGCAAGTAGGCAGGGAAGGAGGGAGGGTGTAAGGGAAAGAAAGAGTGAGAAGGGAATCTAAGCAAAAGAAAGAACGTACAATGCAAGGGTAAACTAGAAGGCTGTTCACTCCCTGGAGCCTCCGAAGGAAACCAGCCTAACACCAGTGAGACAAATCCCAGGCTCCTGGTCTTCAGAACTATAAGAGAATAAATACTTTCCATTTAAATCTGTGGTGCTTTTGCCATGACAGTAGGAAACACTCAGGGCCAGAGAAAGTCACAGTAACTGCAGTGTATATAAAGCATCTACTGAAGAACTAGACATAAGATCTGCCTAAACACTGTCGGCTACTAGGAAGAATACAACGAGCTCAGAATATCGTCCCTGGGCTTGGTCTCCCACCACCTTCTGCATGGGAAAGCAGCTGGGAAGAGAATGAGATCCAAGGACATTATGCAGGTGTACTTAGTCACCTGCCTTGATAGGTAAAGTGTCTTTTCCCCAAAGTTTAGTTCTGGGAGTTAGAAACTCTGCCAAAAAAAAAAATACAACTACTAAATTATATACAAGGTTCACGATGAAATTTCAGAATATTTTTTCCTGTGTTCCATAAGTAGCCTTACACTTCATTAAAACAAGAACTAAAGTTTCAAGACAGAAAGAAATGCCTCCCAAATATCATTGGCATCTTTTTTTTGGATACAGAAACACTCCTGATATGGAGGCAGCTTTGCTCTGTCATTGTCATTTTTAATCCTGAGCCACAAAGTGGATAAAATGAAATATGTATAACCAACAGCTCCACTTACCTGTATTGTCCAGTAAAACTACAAAAAAAAAAAAAAAAGAAAACAAAAAACTTGACAATGACTGTGTTGGGGAAGCAAGGGAAATGATCAGTTTTTGAGCAATTACAAATAACCATTTCAAGAGAGTTTGAAAATAAAGATAAATTGCAAATGGGATAATCTGGGCCAGGTTTGTCAATCTGCCTGTAGAAAAAGAGCATTCTCAGGGAAACTATCCCACCCACTACACACCTTGTAAAATACAGTCACAATGGAAGACTTGATGACATTGAAAGAAAACCCATACAAAACTGTAAGCCCAAGCTTTTCACATATTATTAGATCAATAAGCAAAATTATTTTTCAAAATGTTACGCACGTTTCTGAAAACTTACTCATAATTTCTGTACTGATTTTGTCACCATCTTGAATAGACAGTTCAAGGTTGTGTACTGGTCCATGGAACATTCCTAGAGTGAAGTTTTAGGTGAAATTATCTCCAAACTCAACATCAGACAGGCCATTCTCTTATGTCAGTGTGCTTCCTAGTGTGGAGTCAAGTGTCTCTTGGACTCCCTTACCTAGCTCTTAGGAATCTGGACAATCATACACACAATACTATTTAAGTAACTGAAACTCTCTACGCATGCTAAGCAAGGTACTTATCATTGTTGTAGCTTGTATCTAGATGTCTCCCCAAGGCTTCATGCAGTCACAAAAGGGGCTTTTTAAAAGATGGCTGGATCTAGAATATGTGATGCTAGGATTGATTGAGGGTGCCATGCTTATAATGGTGTAGGATAAAGGGTGTGAGTGCTACTCACCAGGTAGCCTGGATACAATGTAAGGGACATAAACAGTACCTTGTATATTTGCTGCTTGCCTCTTTCTGCTCTCCTTTATCATGGGCTGTTTCTCCTCTGCAATGCACACCTGCCACACCTCCTTGCCTTGGCACCAGCCAACTATGTATCGAAACTTTTACAAACTGAGAGCTAAAGAAACCTTTCCTCCCTTAACTTGTAAGTATTGGGTATTTCGTCTCCACAATGAGAAAAGAGACTAAGACAATTGATAATACAGTTTTTATATTATGTTGGCTTTGTACTGAGTTCTGTGTATTCTGAATTCATAAAATATATGAATTGTGGAAGGTTGATATTACTTTGAATTTGCAGACCAGTAACATAATTTTGAGAATAAGTAGAAATTAATTTCTCAAAGACCTACATAGCAACAAATTCCAGTCCAGTTATTTTATAACATACCTCTCTCTCTCTCTCTCTCTCTCTCTCTATATATATATATATATATATATATATATATATATTCTATATATACATATATAGAAAATCTGCCTGAAGGTAACCATGCATGCTAGTTTGAGAAGCATATTTGAGGGTCTTCAGTCCAGCACCACCGCTTCCAGATTTTTGTCAATAAAATCTAAGAATTTATGTTTTTATTAAATAACTCATCTAATACTTAGATGTTTAAAATATTAAGCATTGGTGCATTCATGTAAGAAAAAGCAGCATTTGCATCCCAAATTATTCTCTTATTTATAATAAAATGCAGTTAAACAAGTTCATTTTCTCATTTTTCCATTTTTTTCTGAGTTTTATGACTATACTGCATTATGCTTAGTGTGTATTGAGCTGTAATGTTTTTACATCTCATCTTCTTTTGATTAAAGTAGCTTGCAATATTTTGAAAGGAAACATCTTTGGGTTTTTTAGTCTTTATTGCAGATATTGTTTGGCAGGGAAAATGTAGGACACACATTAGGAGAAGAGGCATGGCGACTGGCTTTAAGGAAAATGACATTCATCCGGGAAGAGCTAGAATATTTTGGGATTTGTTGAATTCTGGCTTCATGGGAGAAACAATCAAATGAATCTAGAAGCTGAACTGTCAGCAGCACATGTTTGCCTCTGCGGGGTGGCTGGTTCTGATGACTGAGTCAGACGGCAGGGTAAAATGGTAGGTCTCCTCTCTCCCTGCCTTCCTGCTATCCTTGAAAGGAGAATCTCTATGTTGACATCAAAATCTCTCAATTAAGTAGTCTCTAATAAAAAACACAAAGTTTGTTTTTTCCCTCCTCGTCCTTGCTTCAAAACCAAAATGGTTACATAAGAATTATATCTTTGCAACCAACATGGTTGGTTTTAGTGGGAAGAAAAACCAACAGAGAATGATTAAAGCATCCATGTTTGAAATGACATTTAAGTGTCAAATATTTCCTGATTATTCCTTTTTATAGTTCTTACAATTCTGCAGGGAGGAAATTAGAATTGTCATCTTCTAAGCAAAGAAATGGAAGATCATTGAGTATAAAGAAGCCTCAAAGGAAGTAAGAGACTGAGTTGGACGTGAATCTGTCTCTTCTTTCCTCCTGAGGTTTGCAGGGCCTGTTCAGAATGAAGCTTGCCAGTGGGTTGTGCAAGTACAGTTTTGCCTCAGGAGCACTTGTTCATGCAGAAGTTTTGGAATCATTTGTTTACTACATATTCTCTATCCAGAATCACACTGCTAAGATATAAAAGAGTTTAGGTACAACCATGAAAGTTAGGTAGCCAGGGAAATTAATATAAGGTGGCCTAAATACATGGTGCATGTTTAAATTAACAAAGGTATTACAGTAAAATACATATTATTACTATTATCCCTCTTTGGAACACAATTATCCCATTGCTCTGGCCACTTCCTGAAGCAGCTCTGCAAGTCTCTCCTCGGTGTGTGTAGAAGCTGTGATAAAATGATGCCGAGTTCTGCTGCCCAGTGCCATCCGACAGAAAGGTGGTCTCCCAGACACAGTAACAGAGGTTTTCATCCATCTTTTTCACTGGACTTAGTACCATGTGACTTCTGCCTCATCTCCAAAGTTAAAATGATAATGACAGATGAATTTTTTAGGAAAATGAGGCAGCCAGCACAGCATCACTGAAGACATGAATGAGGACTTCCGGAACTGCTCAGGTGAAGACAAGAGCAAGACCTTCTCTGATGTGTCTAGGAGACCACCTTCCTGCTGGGTGGCTCTTGGCAATAACATTTGCCATCACGGTATCACAACTTTGTGATATTGGAGGAAAATGTTCAAAGGGAAATGGTAACTGGGTGAGGGCAGCGGAAATCAAAGAATTGAAAGGAAAAATTTGATAGTAATAAGGAAAAATAGAAACAAAGCTTATGTATGTAGGGACTTGGGGGTTGAAGAGAGGGCAGAGCAACAGAACAAATAAGAATCAAGATATAGTAAGTACAGGTACAAATTGCCAATGAGGAATGTGACCATAATGTATTCCTAAAATGTACCAATGAACTCAATTTATTTTTAAAAATGAAAGATCACTGGATAAAAAAGCTGTGGTTCTTCTACAGAATGGAGTACTACTCTGCCATAAAAAATGATAAGTTTGAATCATTTCTACTTAAATGGACATACCTTGAGGATATCCTCATAAGTGAAATAAATAGGTCACAGATAGATACATATCGCATCTTTTCTCTGGTATGAGAAAATGAAGATGTAAATGAGTCCTAGCAT